>JABXJD010001168.1:0-107029 GCA_013375575.1 Percina caprodes
TAAATAAAAAAGGATGAAACAGGACCAATACTACAGCGGTTATTTAATAGGTGTCAAATTCACCCAAATTATTAAGTGTGCCTCAGCATGCAGTCCACGAGATGGCGCCAAAACAGCAGCTGACAGCTGAACTCCGTGTGTGTGTGTGTGTGTGTGTGTGTGTGTGTGTGTGTGTGTGTGTGTGTGTGTTTAGGTGTGTATCGAGACCTACGTGTCCAGCTGTCACCAGCGCAGCATCAACACGGCGTTCCAAGGAGACCTGCCACTGCAGCTGTGACACAGACAAGAGTTCAGTCCCTGATACAAAACACACACAGTCCTGACCCGTGGAGCGCAGCAACCGTGAAGGCACATAAGAGGTTAACAGGTCAGACAGATAGAACGGTGCAAGGCCATTCACTATGTTGGACGTTAACAGCAAGACCTTAAAGTCTGCTCTAACCTGACAGGGAGCCAGTGCAGTGAGGCCAGCACAGGAGTTATGTGTATGTATTTAGATGATCCAGTAAGAATATCATTTGGATCATAGTCTATCGATACAAATCTGAAGAACAACCCAGAAAGAAACTTTTCTTCTGTAAAGTCAAACAGATTGAATCAAAGTGATTCTGTTCATCAAACATTTCCAGACTCCTCTGGTCAGATTCTCACCTGCTGAAGTCTCTTCAGGTCCGTTTCCAGACACGGTCCCCCTTCATGTGTCCAGGAGACACTGGGAGAGAAGACGCTGCTCGTTGTCCCTCGTCAGTCCTGGAAGTCGATGTGCATTTGATGTGAAGACGCCGTCCCAGTTCATAACTTCAGAGTCAGAGAGACGTCAGAACCAGTCCAACCTGTTCCCAGAGCCAGTCAGTGTGAGAGAAGTCCCCATCAGATGATGGACTTCTACTATCTGTCCACTAGATGGTGCTAACTGACCATCTGATGAGCTAAAGATCAGCAACTTGTACAGCAGCAGGTATCTCTCCAAGTGGCCTCCGTGTGACATATTACTTTGATACTTTAAGTACATTTAGCTGTTCATATTTACTACCGTAATATATTTTACACTACTAGATGGTGCTAACTGTTGATTTTGTTGCTGTTAATATTTACTATCTTAATATATTTTTACACTACTTTTCTAATTGGGGCCAAAAACCAAATCCCAAATTAGAAAAGCTAATTAAAATAGACTTTAGTCTGAATGTTTGAATGCTGAATGAATGAATGAATGAATGAATGTTTGAACACACAGCACACCAACCCAATCCCATTTTTATGTACATAAGAGGCTGCTGCAGTCTGACCAGCGGGCAGCGGCGGGCAGCTGCACACCAGGCTGCCCGATGGTGTTGCTAAGAACTGGCGATGTGTAACTATTATCAGACACAAACACACACAGACACACACAACACAAACACATACGGAACAGAGATTTTGCGATTCATTAGACAGATAAAAAGAATTTCAAAAGAAGGCCTAGAAATGTCGCACCACCCCAAATAAAAAAAATTAATTTCTACACAGGTAATTAGAGCGCACCCAGATACTGTAGGCTGCCTGCCACGCCACATGTGGTGCTGCTCCTCGGTGAATGAGACACTACTCTTGGAGAGAAGCTCCGATTTCTCCTGTTGCAAGAGATCCAAGGAAACATGCTGGGCGAAAAGAACATAAGGACTTCGGGGAATGACTCCCCAGAGATTTTATGGAAGTTCCCTATGCCAATCTGTAGGTATGGTGAAGGGTATGGGGGGAGGGGGGGTAGTTAAATTCCAAAGGCCAAGGGAACTTTATCAGCATGCATAGTATCCTGATCCATGAAATAACTGGCCTTTAATAATAAAAATGTGCCTGCCTCTATGGGAATTTAACATAGGGGGGGTGCATATTCATTCCCCCTGTATTTTAACATAGGGGGGTGTATATTATGCTCCCTGTATTTTAACATAGGGGGGTGTATATTATGCCCCCTGTATTTTAACATAGGTGGGGTGTATATTATGCCCCCTGTATTTTAACATAGGGGGGTGTATATTATGCCACCTGTATTTTAACATAGGGGGGTGTATATTATGCCCCTGTATTTTAACATAGGGGGTGTATATTATGCCCCTGTATTTTAACATAGGGGGGTGTATATTATGCCACCTGTATTTTAAGGAAGGACATTTATTTATCTACAATACATTATTCATTCACAAAGAAAATTGATGTCCTTAAAAGGTTGCATTTTCCTAATTTTTTTTAATTAAGGCATTAAGATCAATTTCCAAAAGATGTTTTTTATTCCTCTTTTAATCAACTTTCCTGTCCTGCGATCTGTCCTGCGAATGCGCAGATGATAATCACGATATACGATGATTTACGACACTGCACCATCTGTTCCACAGTTCTATCCTATTTGTTCTATTGTTATTATCATTAGAGCTGTGAGAATGATCGAAACCAGTAAAGGTTTGGGCCTTAAAACCAAAATACCAGTGAGTTAAAAACCCTCTGTAGAGCTGAGAGGAGCTGCACAGTCGGGAGATCCTTCTCTGTGGATTTGGGACTGGCAGCGACCCCTCTCACATTACACATGCTGATTGAATCCCTTTTTACACAGTAAGTGGCAAAAAACAACTGAGTCACTCAATTTTTATTGGCTACCAGCCAACGTTGTAGATTGAGAGTTTTACCCGCCGATTGTGGGTGGCGGTTGATTTCCGGCCCTGGTTGTAAGTTTGAGGGTATCATGGTGGTTGTTCACTTGTATTTTATGTTTGGTGTTTCTCAAACTAGGATCCACTTTGACCTGTTGGCGGTCTTCCTACGTTGCTCTGTGGTTTGGCCATCAGTTCCTACACAAACACTAAGGGAAACAACCAAAGCTTCATCTTTGACCTGTAACCCAGCAGAGGTCTTGTCTTCAAATCCACCCAGGGGACCGTCACCCAGAAGGCCGCGATCCGTGTCCCGTTGGAAAATAAATGGTGATCTATTTCCTTCACTTGACGGAACTACGTCCCCCTTTGCTTCACACGTATACAGAAGGGAAGTTTTGTTAAAAACATAAAGTAAAGTAACTGAACATAACCAAACTGTGTTTGCTCCGATGTTTCCATTTGAAACCTTTGACCAGCGAGGTCAGCAGGAGACCGGCGGGTTGACTTCCTGGTCTGATAAATGACTCGTAGCACAGGCCAATTCTTTTTTGATGTCTTGTTGGACTTCCTATCTTGTGTGTTTTTTTTCCGGCCTTTGTGATTGTCTACTCAGCCTGATGTGTTCCAGCTGTTCATCGGCCCTCAGGTCACCCGTCGACGTTACAGCCCTCGTTGCCTCGTGTATTTAGTCTGAGTTCTTTGTCTGGTGTCAGTTTGCTGTCACACCTTGTGTTTCTAGTGTTCAGTACTTACATTTGTTCTGATAGATTTCGGTTTAATTACTGGACAAAGAAAGAGGAAGTATAGCTGCAAGAGTTAGGGTTATGGTTAATTACTTGCTAATCCCTTTGCACAGTGTTCTGCATCATAGTGACCATGTTTTTTATGACCAATCTTTAACCGGGACAAACTTAAACCCCCTTCAG
Source organism: Percina caprodes (assembly GCA_013375575.1). Classification (NCBI taxonomy): domain Eukaryota; kingdom Metazoa; phylum Chordata; class Actinopteri; order Perciformes; family Percidae; genus Percina; species Percina caprodes. Next base: position 3,557 of record JABXJD010001168.1, read on the forward strand.
GGTTTGAACCCTAAGAACACAATTGTCACATTAAATAAACACAGGATTGATCTCTTACAAGTCTGATATATTGAGAGCTCCAGAGCTGATACATATCATAACTAGTTTTTGTGCTGACTACTTCATCTACTTCTGCACTCATACTTGCCAGCCCTCCCCATTTTCCCAGGAGACCCCTGATTTGTGTGTGTGGTGACTCAAAGGAGAGCCTAGTCCTCCTCAGAAAGAGAGGAATAGAGATTACTGTATATCTTATCACAATTCTGCTAAACAGACTACATTTTTGGTCCTTTGATGAAGTGAAAAAAAACAGTTTCCATGGTAGCAGTTAATAACCCCATTGGAGTGTGTTGCTCTTTCATTTATTTTTGGGTGTACTATATTACTCAGCTCTGGGATGAGTGTGATTGGCCACATTTGATATACCTTACGTACCCGAGGACATTTCCAATAAATCCCTTGATGATAATTAGCGGCCGAGCAGCAAAGCTTTTTTTGATTTTGGCCACAGACACAATGTCACTGAGCACTGTGTACTGTGGATTCTTCAGGACACGTGATAAGTTCAAGAAAGGGAACATTTGTATTTTTTAGGGACACATTTGACAACTGTCTATAGCCTAATTTGATCCTACAGTGTTGTTACACTGTACTTGCTTTTGGATCATTACAAAAAAAATGCAAAGTGATTATCTTAAAATAAGAGATATAGTGTCTCTTGCATAACATACATTATGAACAGGTATCTAAATGGTCTTGAAGAAGCTTCTACTCTGTCTTTCATTTGGACTCGGGCCTGACTAGTCCTGGTCTTGGACCTGACAAAGGTTGACTTGACTACACCACTATTCCTCTTCTCATCTCAACTGCTTTACTTCATTTCTATCCTGAAAAACACAAGTCAACAGCTCCATCTTCTGGCGAGTCAGCAGAGAGTAATAACTGTGGCAGTTTAAGTTTGCAGATAATGTAGCTGAACAATGATTGCTGCGTGGCACAGGCTGCTATGATAAGGGGGTTTCTGCAGGCATCTGTCATCCAAGTGGACCGAAAAGTGGACCACCAAAAAAAGGACTCAGGCTTTAACACCTGCCTCATTTAGTTTGGTTGAATCACACTCGGGTTGGTTTCCCCCTTTTCAACATGTCATTATTGTCTCTTGTCATTTCACATCAGTGGGAAAAATCGATAAAAGACCCAATATTACATTGTGAATATATCTGTTCATTATCATATGCCACTTTACAACAAATCTCTATGCTATGTAATATTAAATAAATGACAATTGTGATGATTTTCTAATGAAATTGATTAACAATTGCAACCCATTATACTTTACATAATTTGTTAAACTTGAACTTTCTCTGTCCTATGATTACATGTTTCTCTGGAAATGTGACTGCAATGATCTGATGAACTGGAGATAATCCTGTCTTTTCAAAAAATCTTTTATTTTGCTTCTCGCAACAGGACTTCATAGTGCTTTACATAATTATGTCATAAAGACGATATACTGTATGTTAAACAGGGATCACATATGAATAACACTGAATTGAAATGATTACAACAACTTTGTAAAGGGCCCAAGATCTTATTGTACTGACAGTTTTATGTGAAACACAACTACAGTCCACAGCTGATGTTTTTCTATACTTGATGGGAAAGTGGGGCTGTTCTTTTTTATCAGTGAAACAGAGGCCGAGCAGGCCGGGGATTTCTGTTTGCAACAACATCGACATAAATCACAGAGATGATGCTTTGAGGAAACACAGAGACATAAATCACAGAGATGATGCTTTGAGGAAACACAGAGACATAAATCACAGAGATGATGCTTTGAGGAAACACAGAGACATAAATACAAAGCTTTCATAGCGCTTTTGTTGTGTTGGGTTGAAATGTTTCATGTCACTAGTGATTACCTAGAAACAGTATCTGGTGCTTATGACTCTTTCTTTAAATGCAGCAGCATCAGAGAGACACAGTACACAACAAGATAAAGCTGAAGAACAGGCCTTTCAATGGTTGGTCGTACACAATTTACACTTAAAGACAGGAAAGTTTATCTTAAATTTTTCTATTTCATAACTCACTCGCTGAACAGCAGGAACATATTCATTCATTTAATCCTTAGACCGAGTCTGATCTCAGTCCCTCCACAGCCTCTCTACAGCATGGTGGTCTCAGAGGAGCCAGGCTGCAGTATCTGAAGAGTAACTATGAGTTTAACTGCTTTTCTAAACCAGGGGTAAAGGAAGGCATAGATCACAGGGTTTAGACCAGAGTTAGAATAGAACACAAAGAGAACATAGGCTGCAGATAAAGCATTAATGAAGCTGTCACCTGCAAAAGCAACACAGTAAAATGGAGAGTAACATATTAGGAACACAACTACCAGAACACCAAGATTCCTGGCTGCTTTCAGCTCTGATTTCTTTGCCTTTGGAGTCACTGCCAGCTGGAGTGTGACAGCTGTAATGTGAGAGCGCATGGCACGAGCCTGAGACACAGCCACGGCAAATACTCTCAGATACAGAGCTACGATGACAGTAACTGGAACAATAAAGGTCAAAACAAGATCAACAGTCAATGAGATATTGTCATAGACAAATACACATGCTCCGTAACAGGATTTATACGTCCCTGGTTGAGTTGGGACATCCTTTAAATAAATAAGGCTGTAGGAAACAGAACAGAGCCAACACACACACACACTGAGTTTAACTCTGTTCACAGTGATTCTGGTGTTGTAATGCAGAGGGTCACATATAGCCACATAACGGTCAACTGATATGAGCACTATGTTACCTACTGAGGAGCAGGGAATGATGACTGAAACAATACCATACATATAGCACCAAAAGTCACCAAGAAACCAGCAGGATGTTTGTCGGAGAACTTCTACAGGCATCAGCACGAGGCCCACTAAAATGTCTGAGACAGCCAGAGAGAGGAGGAGGATGTTGGTGGGTGTGTGGAGTTGCCTGCAGGGAAAAAGGAAAGCACAAATGAAAGGACGTTACTGAAATTAAGTGACAAAACAACCCAAACTGGTATTCGGAATAATAAATTAAAATGAATATGAGTTTGAACATTTTCCGATCCACCACATCTGACAACTAAAATGACTTGGTTGAGATCACGGTGGACAGAAAGAAATGTATTGGTAAGAGAGTAGACATGAAAAAACATCAAAGTCAGACATTCGGAGCAACATCATTCAGAACTAACTCGAAGACAATTCTTATAAATATACAGCAGCTGTTCACATTTTAACGTTACACATCCTGTAGAGAGAAGCAAAGAAGTTAATATCTGCCTGAAGTGGGAGATTGAGATGATGATGAACAGGTTGAGAATCACAGTGATCAGAGAGATGGAGTACCACACAATGTAAATGAGCAGTGTTTGGGGCCAAGGAGACGAAGGCTCCCTGCAAGAGGTGTTTGGGAACTGTGGAAAGCAGAGCTCTGCTCCGTCCTCAACCTCCATCTGCAGAGGTCTGCAGATAGCTGCAGCTCTAACCTGAGTCATGTAACTGATTTATCTCTCTCTCATTCTCTTCATCCCCTCCTCTTTCTCAGTCCCCGTTTGACTCTGATGCTCCTCCTCCCTGACTCTGCACATCCCACCATCATCTTCATCACTCTCTCTGTAACCCTGCCTTTCTCACTGTCTCTCTATCCAATCTCACTTATGTAATTTTCTACCCTTGTTTCCATTCCTTTGTCCTATTATTAATAACTTTTCAAGTTACTAAAACAGTAGTGTTGCATTTCCAGTTCTATCTCTACAACCATGTGGTGTAATGTATGGCTACACCACAGATGCATTGTGGGATAGGAGAAAACAACACTCTGGGTTGTTTGCATTCTTTAACCCAATCACAATTAACTCAGGAGATGCTAAGATCTGGCTGCAGAGACGGTGACTCTGCTAAATAGTCTCGGGAAAGAACTTGGTTCGGTGAAACATTTGCACCTGGCAAATGAAAACGCCAAATACAATAATCAATCAAGTTAAAACACACAATACAGTAGCGTGAGCTATTTAAATAAGCTGGACACACGGTTAAACATCATTTGGTCTTACCAGAGTACCGCCATGTGTACTTTTTCTCTACAATCCCACTGATAGGCCCAGAAAACTCTGCTGGATGACTCAAATCAGCAAGGCGTTCAATCATGTCATCAATATGTGACGTTGGATAGCAATCAAACTTTGACACAGAGTTCAAGTATCAGAAATCAATACAAAACTGTATTGTGGCATCCTTTTTTGGAACCAACACCACTGGATTACACCACTCACTCTTGGAGCACTCGATGATCCCCAGAGATAGCATCAGGTCCACTTCTTTTTTCAAGGACACCAGAAGGCGCTCTGGGATCCTGTAATTAATTCATTTAACTGGAGCCTCCTCCTTTTACACAATATCATGCTCCTCCTGCGACCTGAGTACTCTTGAAATATTTGACGATTACACAAAGCTTTCCCCTGATTTTGTTGATCAGCTGGGGCTAGTGAGGGTAGATACTGGTCATCTACCACCTCTTTCTCCTCCACAGCACTAATCAGCAGTACCTCTGCCTTACTCTCAAGTCTTTCAGCCAACTCCTTCAGGAGGTTCACATGCAGCACCCTGCTGGAACGTGGTGGGCTTGCAGTAGAAAACTTGGTAGGTGGTGTTTCCAAGTTGCTTCTCCACCTCAAAGGGTCCTTGCCATTTTGCAAGTAGTTTGCTGTCACTGGTAGGCAGCATGACTAGAACCTTCTGATCTGGAACAAAGGTCCTCTGCCGTGCTGAATTATCATACCATTTTTTCTGGTACCGCTGGGCCGCCGCCATGTACTGCAAGTTCTGCCATCTTCTGTAGCCTGTCTCTTATCTGAACAACATAGGAGATGATGTTAACACCTCCCTCCCTCTGCTGGTCCCCTTCCCAGGCCTCCTAAGCAAGGTCAGTGGTCCCCTTACCTCATGACCATACAACAGTTCAAATGCCGAAAACCCAGTAGAGGCCTGGGGTACTTCCCAGTATGGAAAAAGGAGGTAGGGTAGCCATTGATCAGAACCAGTGTCATTGACGAACTTACGAAGAATTTGCTTGAGGGTCTGACTGAATCGTTCTGTCAGTCAGTCCGTCTGTGGATAATAGGGGTTTGTTTGCACACTCTTGATGACAATCAGTTGCTAAACCTGTTTCAGAAGCGTGGACATAATGTTAGTGCCTTGGTAAGTTAAAATCTGACGAGGGAAACCAACCCTTGAGAAGAACTGGACCAAGGAGAATGCCACAATCTTTGCTTTGACAGATTTCAGGGGGAACACTCCTGGGTATATAGTAGAGTAATCTGTGATCACCAACATGTAGCGGTTTCCATTTTTACTTTTTTCAACTGGACCAACAAATCCATACCAAGACGCTCAAAGGGAGTGCTAACAATGGGGAGGGGTTGGAGTGGAGCTCTACGCGGTCCTTTACTTGAAGTCTTCTGGTAATGAGGACAAGTCCTACAAAACTGAGCAACATCTGCCTGCAAACCAGACCAATGAAAGTACCGTCTAATGCGAGCCAGGGTCTTGTGCTTCCCTAGGTGGTAAGCCCAGGGAACAGAGTGACCCAAGAGAAGTACAGTGTCTCGGGCCACCTTGGGAACCACTAGCTGCTTAGCTGGTCCATGTTGATGATAGAGAATACCATTCTGCAGGAAATACTCCTCCCCAGCACTGTACTCAAACTCACTCCCCACGTCTCTCTCTTTAGCACTGCCCAATTAAGTCACTAGGCTGGAGTCATCGTGTTGCATCTGAACAATGTCTGTAGGTATCTTAAAACCTAGTAGCAAGTCTGGAGTTATTGCAATTGGAGATTTTATGACAGTGTGCTGGAACCTCTCCTGCGTCTTTTGCCTGCGTGACTTCCACAGCTTCTTTGGTTGAGTGTCCAGATCTGCATCATAAAAAGACAGGGCACTGAGGGTAACAGAGTGCTCATTGACTTGCTTGACCTGGGCTCTGGTTACGGCAACATTGCAACTTTGAGGTTGGTTCAACAAATCAAATAAGACTGGCAGGTCACTACCCAGCACTACTGGGAAAGGAAGGTTGTCAGCAACTCCAATATTCAATAGTTATGGTTGTGCTTGCACTTGCAGTGGGGTAAGGTTTCTTATCACCATGTGCAAAGCAGATAGGAATGGTTTCAAGGGTTGCACATAACATTAGCTGGTACAAACTGCCTGTGCAGCAGGGTCTGATCACTGCCAGAGTCAATTAGGGCATTCAGAGCTTTACCATTAACTTTGACTTTTGTAATCTTCATGGATTAATTGCTATAACATTTATAGTAATTTTTCAATGGCACAACACACATCTGAATGAGCTTAGCATGGCATTCTTTTCCCCATTGTTGTGTCCCCCATAGACCGTGGATCCTGTTCCGCGGTAGTTGTTTATTACGTGGTGACCACCACGAAATACAGTAAGTCTGTGCCTTCTCTGCTGCTTGTACTATTTTGCGATGCAGTAATTAAAAAGCAAACTTATCAAAATGTCCCCAATGAAAGGGAAAATTCCAGCACTCTGGAGATCCAAGATCACAGTTTTGAGTGACCAAGTTCAGTTGGATTGAACTCTGGTGGAAGTTAATGTCAAATTGCACCTGGAATCGAGTAAGCTTCCCTTACGTGTGAGGTCAGTTCCATTTGTATTCATGTGTGTAATCTGATGCAAAGCTTTCTCATGACACAATCATATTTAACTTAAATAGGGTGACGGCCAACTGCAGAAAGTTTCCCGGATTTTTACCAGGCGCGTCTGCGCAGCGTTAGGAACGCGCCGCAAACAACACAAGCAATCACGGCCATTCAAGTCAATGTTTGATGTTCCACCAGCCGCGTCATAGGGCTTCCCCGTGAATCGGCTCTCCGCTCCGATAAAGATACGCCCCCGGTCTTTTTTCATGCGAGCCACAGGCCGGTTGCACAGCCGCGAAGGAGAGAAACGGCTAGAGTATCTAGTCGGCTTACCTTAACATCCCCAATATCCTTTAAGTCTCCTCCACAATGCCACGGACAATGGGAGCTTCATCATGGAGAGAGGTTCAACTCGGCCTTTATTCACCAGGACAGAAAGGGGAGAGAGGGGGGGGAAGACATGCTGGACACTTGCTACAGGTCGAGTTAAACCCCGGACTTCTGTATTAATTAATAATTAACTAATTAATTTTCAAACAACACATGATCCCCAGTTCCTCTGGAAAAGTCCTGTGTTTGATCCAGTTGTTAGTTTGACCCATCCAACACCCCAACCTGCCATCTTTTTCAGAATTTGGCTCTTATACTTCGTGAACTTACTTCCTGTACCTTTAGATGCGCTCCGGCCGCTCTACAACCCTAACTCTCTTTACCTGCTAAATACTCTATATAATACTGTATTCACCAGCTAGTCTCTAACTTCATCTATTTGCTGCTGAGTTTTTAGAAAGTCATAAAAAGGACGCAGATTACATTGTGAGAGTGAACAAAACATAAATGTTTTTGGCCTTAAAAACAAAAAAAAAAACAGAGTAAAAAACACTCTCTAGACATTAGAGGAGCTGCAGAGTTGGGAGATAACTCTCTGTGGATTTGGGACTGGTAGCAACCCCTCTCACATTAAACATGCTAATTGAATCCCTTTTTTGTTAAATATCTAGACAATTTTGATAAATTAAATAATTGTACTCATGTCAGACACAATATGAACTGAAAAAACAGTCTGTTCAGTAATGATTGCATCACATGTTGATGAGTTCATGCTGATGCTTGTTTGTCTTCACACCTCTAATTGCAGACACCTCATTGGTTGAGATGTCATCAGGTATGAACAAACGTCCTGTCCAGAGGGTTCAGCACACCGCCTTTAGGAGCCACTAATGGGCTGTAAGACATTGTTAGCAGAGAGGCAGATTAAATCTCCCGGGACCTGCCTGTTTGTGTCTAATGATGCCCACTATACACAACAAAGTGAATGGTCATTTAGCCCCTCAAACACTGATCTATTGGGAGATGAGCCGTTGTCGCCAACTGTCCCGTTAACGTCTTGATAACGGCCGTTAATGGCTGATAGTTTTATCTGTCCTCTTTGCCCCAATGATGTGCCCCCACCTTTTTTAGCTCAATTCTAGGAAATTACAGACTTGGTTGGAATGTGAAAAGAATGACACTAAGTGTCAAAAACAGCAGTCACTTAATTCTCATTGGCCGGGCATTGACATTGGTCGCCTGGTACACGCCTGGCTGCATCATATGAGGAGCCTTCATTCATTTTCATTTAGGCCACAGACACACATTGTAGTAAGTATTCTTCAGGACAAGTAATATGTTCAAGAATGGGAACATATTAAGTATTTTAGTGACACCTGTGTTGCTTGTGGCTCAGTGGTAGAGCGGTTGCCTGCCAATTGGAAGGTTGTTGGTACTCCCGGCCCTGCAGTGCCACGTTGAAGTGTCCTCGGGCAAGACACTGAACCACGAGTGTGAGTGTTCATCTGATGAGCAGGTGGCACCTTGGCTACAGTGTATGAATGTGTGTGAATGGTTCCTGTACAATGTAAAAGCGCTTTGAGTAGTAGTTAAGACTAGAAAACACTATATAAATACTGCCCATTTGTTAATAAAGTTAATAATATGGCCTAATGTGATCCTACAGTGCTTTGTGAAAATAATAATGCAAAATCAGGATGCCTTCAGGATGTTAAAACCTGGATGAGCTGTAATTTTCTAATGTTAAACTCAGATCAAACTGAAGTTATTGCTCTGGGGCCCATGCACCTCCGTGACGCATTATCCAAAGAGATAGTTACTCTGGATGGCATCACCCTGGCCTCCAGCACCACTGTGAGGAATCTTTCAAGAACCGCCTTCTTTCACCTACGTAACATTGCAAAAATCAGGAATATCCTGTCTAAAAATGATGCAGAAAACCTAGTCCATGCATGTCTTACTTCTAGGCTGGATTACTGCAATTCTTTAATATCAGGCTGCTCGAAAAAGTCCATAAAGACTCTTCAGCTGATCCAGAATGCTGCAGCATGTGTTCTGACAGGAACCAGGAAAAGAGATCACATCTCTCCTGTTTTAGCTTCTCTGCATTGGCTTCCTGTAAAATCCAGAATAGAATTTAAAATCCTTCTTCTCACCTACAAAGCTCTTCATGGTCAGGCACCATCTTATCTTAAAGCGCTCATAGTACCTTACTACCCCACCAGAGCACTGCGCTCCCAGAATGCAGGGTTACTTGCGGTTCCTAGAGTCTCCAAAAGTAGAACGGGAGCCAGAGTGTTCAGCTATCAGGATCCTCTCCTGTGGAACCAGGTTCCAGTTTGGGTTCAGGAGGCAGACACGTCTCCACATTTAAGAGTAGGCTGATCGTTATTTTTGCTTACCAGAGTAATGCCCTGCAGACTTTTTCCATAGCAATACCAACAATCAGCACGGATGTCCATGTTTACCCTCGGCAAAAAGTCTGCTGGGTGACTCACATGAACTGGTTAAAAATGTGCGATTTTCCCTCTCTAGCATGTAGCTTAGTGCAGCGCCATTGAAACCATTCACGATGGTGGCTATGATGCATCATTCTCCCCAGCTCCGCCATCTTGTCCCAATATGGTATATTATATTTCTGGCTCCAAACTAGCAAGATGAAAAATGCTAACTACTACCTTTATAAGTCCACAAACCAATGGGAGAAGTCTCTGATGCTACGTCCATTGTATTAACATTCTATGGTTTGTGTACGAGCCACCTAGGCCCAGCCAATCAGCGTCCTGTGCAAATCTACTGGCATGCAGTGGGCAAGTTACTTTTAAAATGTAATAGATAACTTTTTTCTGTCATTTGAGAGTAATTGGTGATATTTCAATATTGTAATGCCTTCCATTACTTTTGTGTTTTCTCCTTAACTTCTTACGGGACATGACCTCTACTCTCCGGCTAGGTAGCCCTTTGTTTTGGGACTCAAACATACTTTCTGTAGCTATATGTATGAATGGTTGATGAGAACGGACTGTCTAGTTTGAACCTGCCGGGCCATCTCAGTGTCTCGACGGCTGCCTCAGTAGTTTTTATTCTGTTCCATCAGCACCTCACTTCCTCCGGGCCCGTGTAGATCTATGGAACTTTCTAGACATGCCCCCAGATACCCCCAGATACCCTGGATTCATGTTAAGGCTTTCATTTTTGAAAGAACTTTCAAAACAAACTTTTTTGTTCCCAGTCCATCACAGCTGGCAAGGCTGAAAACCAACATTGATTGCCCATGACATCACTCAGACAGCACTGTAAAAACCAGCATCATTATCTGAGGGCATTATTACCACGTGGCTCAGGAACACTTTGGAAATCCATTGTCAGTTAACACAGTTCATTGTTACATCTACAAGTGCAAGGTAAAACTCTACCATGCAAAATGATAGACATATATCAACAACACCCAGTAACACCACTGGCTTCTCTGGGCCCGACCTCATCTGAGATGGACTGACACAAAGTGGAAAAGTGTGCTGTGGTCTGACGAGTCCACATTTCAAATTGTTTTTGGAAATCATGGACATTATGTCCTCCGGGCCAAAGAGGTAAAGGACCATCCTTATTGTTATCAGCGCAAAGTTTGAAAGCCAGCATCTGTGATTGTACCGGGGTGTGTTATTGCCCATGGCATGGGTAACTTGCACATCTGTAAAGGCACCATTAATGCTGAAAGGTACATGAAGTTTTAAAGCAACTTTGGAGCAAATGTGCTGCCATCCAAGCAACGTCTTTTTCATGGACGTCGCTGCTTATTTTAGCAAAACAATGCCAAACCACATTCTGCACATGTTAAAACATGACCTTACTTCCTGCTTGTCTCCCATCAAAATAGTTTTGGCCACTATTCCGTCCATTCTGGTACGCTCCGGCTGCGCTACAACCCTAACCCTATTTATCTGCTAAATCATCCACAACATTCACCAGCTCATCTTTAACTGTGTCTTTGTGCTGCTGAGCAGCACCACACTTTGGTACAGCGGGTATTTAGAGAGTTCTTAAAATGGTAACTCGTGAAAACTGTGAGAATAAAGAATATAGTAATGCCTTAAAAACCCCAAAAATCAGTGAGTTGAAATCCCTTTGTGAAGCTGAGATGATCTGCAGAGTCGGGAGATAATTCTCTGTGGATTTGTGACTGACAGCACACATGGTTATTGAATCTGACATCACACATGGTTATTGAATCCCTTTTGATTATTAAAGATCTAAAACATTCCGATTGATTAAATTATTGTACTTATGGCAGACACAATATCAACTAAAAACATCACTGTTCAGTAATGATTGCATCAGATGTTGATTTTTTTCATGCTGTCTTCACACCTTTAATTGCAGTGACACCTCATTGGTCGAGATGTCGTCATCTGACTAACTCATACAGGTGTGAACAAACTTCCTGTCCAGAGGGGATCAGCACACCGCCTTTAGGAGCCACTAATGGGCTGCAAAACATCGTTCATAGAGAGGCAGAAATCTCACGGGACCTTGTGTGTATGACGAGGATCACTAAACAGGCAAAATAAGTAAATGGTCATTTTAGTTCATATTTATTTTAAAATAATAAGAAACAACACACTTATGTCAAATAAACACTTGTATGATGATATATTGAGAGGTCCAGAGCTAGTAGCAACACTCTAATATTTTTGCCAACTACTTCATCTACTTCTGCACTCCACCAACCCTCCCCTCCCCATTTTCCCTGGGAGACTGCTGTTTTTCATTGCCCTCTGCTGATTTCCTGAAACTTTTCCTGTATTTCTCCCAATTTATGATACATTTTCACAATTTTTTCCTTTTTGTCAACCTATTTTTGGCACAGCACAGCGAGTTTAAGCTCTAAGACTCTAAAGGTATACAGTTTCCATTCAAGTTTTTTTCTTGCAACTGTCACGCTGCCTGCTCTAGAATTATTGAGTCCTTGATAACGTGTTATGACTTTATACTATATGTAAATGAAATTTAATTGACTAGCTTGTTAGTTAGCAGTAATTAGCATGTGCCATGTTATCTCCTACCATGTACCTACGCTCTCCATCTCTGCAAGATCAGGTATGGTTCTGATTTCTTGGCACAGCTACCAGAAGACTTACAACTTTAATGACAGGTTGCTCACGTCAGATCTACGTCTTCAAGCTCAGTTGGAGGCTGTGCAGTGATGCTCGGCACTCACCGAAAAAGGGCTTCCGATAGACTTGGACATCATACCCGTCGATCATAATCATTCTTCTTCCAACTGGTCTGTCCTTACCCCCATTCCTCCCTCCCCTATCCCTACCCCTCCCTTCCGCAACACCCAAATGCTTTTGCTCACGTGTTGACAACTTCTCTCTGGCCTCGGCGGCTCTGGTCACTCAGCCCGCCGTCAACCTCCATCGCTACCCCCAGCGGCAACAACCACCGGGCCATCAGTACTTCTGGGTCCTCCGTATGCATTGGCCACGGCCAGTGGCGTCACGCATGACGTCACGAGGCCTCGACAGCCACAGCACGCATCACCAGCTCCAACTGGCGGGGTCAGGTTGTGTTTCCCAAGTGGCTGCTCCTCTGTCCGTCATGTCTCAGGCAATCTCTGCCTTTTCACCCCCGTGTTCGCAGGCTTCACAAAACCCTGTGCGCATACATCCCTTCATCCCTTCTTCTACCCTTCCTTCGGCCTAGGCTCAGCTGCTCCAGTCACTCAGCCTGCTTCGTAAGCCTCCATCGCTACCCCCAGCAGCAACGACCACCGGGACTCCAGCACTTCCGGGTCCCCCGCCAGCGTCGGCCACAGCCGGTGGAATCACGCCTGTTGTCACAGGGCCTCGCCAGCCACCGCAACCGACCGCCGGGGTCTGGTCACATTTCCCCATGTGCCTGTTCCATCTGACTGTCATGTCTCAGGCGATCTCTGCCTTTTCACCCCCGTGTTCGCAGGCTTCACAAAACCCTGTGCGCATACATCCCTTCATCCCTTCTTCTACCCTTCCTTCGGCCTAGGCTCAGCTGCTCCAGTCACTCAGCCTGCTTCGTAAGCCTCCATCGCTACCCCCAGCAGCAACGACCACCGGGACTCCAGCACTTCCGGGTCCCCCACCAGCGTCGGCCACAGCCGGTGGAATCACGCCTGTTGTCACAGGGCCTCGCCAGCCACCGCAACCGACCGCCTGTGTCTGGTCACATTTCCCCATGTGCCTGTTCCATCTGACTGTCATGTCTCAGGCGATCTCTGCCTTTTCACCCCCGTGTTTGCAGGCTTCACAAAACCCTGTGCGCATACATCCCTTCATCCCTTCTTCTACCCTTCCTTCGGCCTAGGCTCAGCTGCTCCAGTCACTCAGCCTGCTTCGTAAGCCTCCATCGCTACCCCCAGCAGCAACGACCACCAGGGCTCCAGCACTTCCGGGTCCCCCGCCAGCGTCGGCCCCAGCCGGTGGAATCACGCCTGTTGTCACAGGGCCTCGCCAGCCACCGCAACCGACCGCCGAGGTCTGGTCACATTTCCCCATGTGCCTGCTCCATCTGTCTGTCATGTCTCAGGCGATCTCTGCCTTTTATCCTCGTGTTTGCAGGCTTCACAAGACCCTATGCAGATACATCCTTCATCCCTTCCTCTACCTTTCCTTCAGCTGTTCCTGGCCAATCGGCTTCTGCTCCCTCCTTTCCAAGCTGGCCGCACTGCAATTCCAGTGCCACTTCGAGCAGCTCAAAGGGACCTACCTAATATCGTGCTTGAAGGTCCTCAGCCTTCTTCTTCTTTCCCGCTGGTCTGTCCTTACTCCCGTTCCCCCCTACCCCATCACCCATGCTCATTCCATTTAACGCTTTTCCAGCTTTTGAGGTGTTCAGAATTTGCACCGACTTCATCCGTCTATAATCCTTCTCGTCATCCCCAGTTTATCAGACATCACCATACACACCACAAACTCTCTCATATTCACACTTAGAAGTTTCCTTCCCCATTTATGTCTTCCACCTCAGCTCCTACCTCAACCCTACAAGCCACTAATCAAACATCAGCTCCAGGTACACCGCCAAGGCATCTCCATAACACCCACTTTTCAATATTCCATAATGTCTGCTCGATCCTGGTTTCAGAAACATCTCAACAGAATTCTCTGCATTTCAGCCGTATCAGCCACTCTTTCCGCATCGGCGCAGCATCCACAGCCGCCAGATCAGGCATCTCTGACCAAACCATTCAGTTCCCAGGCCGCTGATCATCCCAGGCATATCGATCTTACATTCACAACAATCTCAACGATCTCCGTCAAGCCCACGCACAACTCAGTTCTACACAATCTGACACTTTTGGGGTCCTTAAACTATTCCGCCGTGAATAAAAAAAGGTGCTTCTGAGACGGAACCCCCCACTCTGAGTCTCTTCCACCCATACATCCTCCCAGACCAGCCATCAGACGACATCCACATCAATTTATCTATCTGCACATTCATAATGTTTATTAAATCTTTAACTAACATGGTTTTGGCGTGGTCCATGCTAGTGAACCTGCAATTTGGTGAGCCAATTTTTTTTTAAGTTCTGTTCAAAACACATGTCCATTGTAATGTTCTACTACGAGAGAAGAGTAAAGTTCTTGCATGGGCCCCTAACAGATGACTCCTCAAGCACTGTGGCCTCGCTGTGCGTTCCCCTGGTCTGATGTCATTTACAGCAGGGTAACGTTAAGCATCCTCAGCAGTAATCACGCTGCGGTTGGGTCATCTTCCTTCTGCCGCTTTTCTTCGTCCTGGTTGAAGGTGTCTTGAATCTGAACATTCAACAATGAAACAACAACAACAACAAAGAACATTCAGGAACTCTTATTTTCGTATTTCAAATTTCAATATGTTTATCTTCAATATTTTTATATTATACTTGTTGTCCTTATTGCACCGTGGGTTAGAGTGAAACATATTTTCAATTGATCTGTATGCGATTATATCTCTGACTTTGGAAGTCTGGGCTTGGGTATACTGATGCAGCATAACACAAAAATGCGTAATTAGTGCGTGACACACCGTCCCTCCCTGTGGACCCTGTGTGTACAGGTTGCTGCTCTCAGTGTGACAGCAAAACAGGATAAAGGTTCAGCTGCTGCCTCAGTCTGCTGTAGTCGGGGGTGCTGCTGTGTATTCTTCTAAAAGCTAAGTTAACACACACTGATGCAAAGACTGTTTTCTGATTATCTTCATGAATGTATTAACTGAAAAGACCACATGAATAACATGAACGCTATATACTGTATATTCTGTTGTCTGATATATGTACTGATTTCTCAGCTATCAGCTCTTTTTAGCTGATTGCAACAAAATCTCTTCTTCATTGAGCTGACAGATTCATTGACAAATGTGAGATTGCTTGTTGATTTAGTTCATTTGACCCTAACCTTTTTCCACCCATGTCTATTTTTTGAACATGTCTTTTTTAACTAACTTAAATGTTGTGGTTATGCAGAATATTAGACACAATTGTTAGAAATGTGCAGTTGATACAACTAACATGCAGGTTTATTGTATGTTTTGTGTCTTTTGAAGTGTTGAAATAGAACATTTTGCTGAAATATTGTAATCCCATTTACTATAACTCAATCCGTTTTTTTACCCTCTTTCTTTTTCTCCATTACTCTCACTTCTCTTCTTCCAGCTCTGCTGTTGTACAGACATGAAGAGCAACAACAGCTTGAATCCTTTGTATTTTCACTTAACTCTGTTTGCAGACTTTGGGCCCCTCAGATATCTGTTCTTCAGTCTGTGTCTGTTGCTCTACATGACTATTGTCTCTGCTAACGTTGTCATTATTCTGACAGTCTGTCTGGAGAAGTCTCTGCATCAGCCCATGTATATTTTTATCAGCTGTCTGTCTTTTAACTCTCTGTACGGCTCAGCCGGCTTCCCAGGTTTCTGATGGACATTCTGTCTGACACTCATTTAATCTCACGTGCATTATGTTTCATTCAGATATATGTTATTTACACCTATGTATCATGTGAGCTGACTCTCCTCAGCATCATGGCCTATGATAGATTTGTTGCTATTTGCCAGCCTTTACACTATCACAGTAAAATGACATTTAAGATGGTAACACATCTTGTGATGTTTGCCGTGCTCTACCCTGTATTTGGTGTTGGTTTCATGCTCTATCTTACTGTCAGATTACCGCTGTGTGGCAATAAACTGAAAAGGCTGTTCTGTTCCAACTGGCCTGTAGTTCAGCTCTCCTGTGTGGACATAACTTTGAACAATATAGTAGGTCAGTCTCTTGTGGTGACAATCATCTTCATCCCTCTCTTCTTTGTCCTGTACACCTATCTCCGTATTCTGCTTGTTTGCAGGAGAAGCTCGTCTGAATTCAGAGGAAAGGCGTTCCAGACCTGCCTGCCTCACATCATCACATTCATCACCTATTCTCTCTCTGTCTTCTGTGAGATATCATTGACTCGATTTGAGGCTGATAAAATGAATCCTATCATCACAGTTGTTTTATCTTTACAGTATTTGATGATCCCCCCCATTAATAACCCTCTAGTTTACGGCCTGAGTCTGCCTCAAATCAAAGGAGTGATTGTTAGATTTTTTAAGAAGATTCATGCTGCAAAAATTTAAATTTTAAAATGCAAATTTAGCAAACCATATATTGTAAAGATTCAAAATATGCTTTTACAATACGTGAAATGTATTTATCCATTTAGCTTGTTTCATTTTTTATTTATCTCGAACAATCAACAGCGTTGCAAGACAACAGTGAAAACAAAAAAATTAAACTGAATGCAACACAAACAATCAGTATTTAACAAATGCAATAAAAACACACATATATATATATACATATATGTGTATATATGTATATATACATATATATATATATATATATATATACATATATTTGTAAAAAGATATTTCTGCAAAAATATATTACAAAGTAAAAGATCTCCCAATAACTGACAACACTATACAACAATACCTTTGCATTAAATCTCCTATGTTTCTTTTCTGTATTGGTCCAGTAATTTTATTTCTATAATCCCTTTTTGAACTAAATGATATTATGGCTCATTCTGATGTCATTGTACAGTCCATCCCATAATCTCACCCCACAAACTGAGACACACGCTGTTAACAGTAGTTCATAATGTCCTCTTAGATGATGTCCCCTGGTTCTTTCCTTCAACATTGGCACATATGTTACATACCTTTTTTCTTTCACTTTAAACATAAGTTGTGCAGTTTTGAATGTAACAATGTCCATAAATATCAACAAATGTGAATTAAAAGACAGATGATTAGTGTGCTCATGTGTGTGATTTATTATCCTGATTGCTCTTTTTTGCAATGTGCAAATATTTTGTAAGTTACTTTTCTAGATATTTCCCCAAACTCCCTCAGAATATAACAAATATGGTAAAAAAAGTGTGTAGTACAGAGTATGTAATGTATTTTGGGTCAATATGTATCTAGTTGTATTCACTATACTAATACTCCTGACCATCTTCATGCATAAATATTTAATGAGGGGCTTCCAGCACAGATTGTATTCATAGACTCTTTTGAATGTTTTATTATCAATTACTAATTTAACATCTGTGTTTGTAGTATGATTTCAAAGTATGCATTTAGTTTTGTTTAAAGTTAAGTATATAAAAATAACTTCTTGAAATCAAAACAGAGTTTAAATTTATTCATTTTGTAAGTTATCCTAATAACAAAATGCTATTACATAAATTTTAAGGGTGGGGGGGTGGGGGGGGGCTTTGAAACTCGCATTAGGGGTGTGGATCAGTCTCAACTGTTCATAAAAAAAATAAAAAAAAGCTTTTTTAGGCCGATTGGACGGCAATAAAACTTGGGCCATTGATATCATAACCTAGAACTGTGGTTTCCAGACTTTCACATCCAGTAAAGGACACCTAAAGGGACACTCATTAGGCCCGGGGACCCCATTTGACAGAACAGGTGTATGAAATCATGATTAAAATAGGCAAGGCAAGGCAAGGCACATTTTAGCAACAGGGCAATTCAAAGTGCTTTACACAAAAACAGTTAATTAAATAAATAAAAACAGAAAAAACAGTTTAAAAAAAAAATAAAAACAGATAAAACACAGTGCATAAGAACTTAAACATTAAAGAAATTAACATAATTTAAAGAAAGGCAACATCAAAAAGAAAGGTCTTCAGCATTGATTTAAAAGAACTGAGAGTAGCAGCAGACCTGCAGGTTTCTGGGAGTTTGTTCCAGATGTGAGGAGCATAGAAACTGAAAGCTGCTTCCCCCTGTTTAGTTCTGACTCTAGGAACAGACAGTAGACCTGTCTCAGATGACCTTAGAGGTCTGGGGGGGTCATAGTGTACTAGCAGATCAGAAATGTATTTTGGCCCTAAACCGTTTAGTGATTCATAAACTAGCAAAAGTATTTTGAAATCAATTCTTTGAGACACAGGAAGCCAGTGTAAAGACTTCAGAACTGGAGTGATGTGTCCAGTCTCTTGGTCTTAGTGAGGACTCGAGCAGCAGCGTTCTGAATCAGCTGCAGCTGTCTGATTGATTTTAGGGAGACCTATAAAGACCCGTTACAGTAGTCAAGTCTACTGAAGATGAAAGCATGGACAAGTTTTTCCAAATCCTGTTGACACATAAGTCCTTTAACCCTTGATATATTCTTAAGGTGATAATAGGCTGACTTTGTAATTGTCTTAATGTGGCTGTTAAAATTCAGGTCAGAGTCCATGACTACACCAAGATTTCTGGCTTTGTCTGTTGTTTTTAACATTGTTGTTTGAAGCTGAGCGCAGACTTTTAATTGTTCCTCTTTTGCTCCAAAAACAACCGCCTCATTTTTTCCCTCATTTAATATAAAAAAAATTCTGGCACATCCAGCCGTTAATTTGTTCAATGCACTTAGTCAGTTTTTGTATTATACTATAGTCCCTGGCAATAAGGTTATGTAAATTTGTGTGTCGTCCATAACTATGGTACCTTATTTTGTTGTTTTCCATAATCTGAGCCAGTGGAAGCATGTAGATGTTAAACAGAAGAGGCCCCAGAATGGAGCCTTGGGGAACTCCGCACGTCATATTTGTACGCTCAGATGTATAATTACCTATTGACACAAAGTAATCCCTATTCTGTAAGTAGGATTCAAACCAGTTTAGTACTGAGCCAGAAAGGCCAACCCAGTTTTCCAATCAGTCTAGTAATATGTCGTGCCATTATCTGTGTTAAGGTGGATGTCATTAAATACCTTAATGAGAGCCGTCTCAGTGTTGTGGTGTGGTCGGAAACCCGACTGAAAGGTATCAAAACTGTTGTTTAGTGACACGAAATGGTTGAGTTGTTGAAAACTGCTTTTTCAATGATTTTACTTAAGAACGGAAGGTTTGATATTGGCCTATAGTTGCTCATTAGTGATGTGTCTAGATTGTTCTTTTTAAGAGTGGCTTGATTACTGCAGTTTTCAGGGCCTGTGGAAAGATACCTGAAAGAAGAGATGTGTTCACAATCTGTAGAAGATCAGAGCCAAACAATTTGAGACATTTTTGAAAACACCGTTGGTAGAATATCAAGGCAACAGGAGGAGGTTTTCAGATGTTGTATAATGTCCTCCAGGTTTTTATGGTTGATCGTATGAAACTCTGTCATATTGGAACTAGTTCTGCTTGAACACTGTGACAACACATATGTCATACTTGATATGGAGGCACTGACTGTTTGTCTAATCTTCTGCATTTTGTCTTTGAAGAAGGAGGCAAAGTCATTGCAGGCCTTGGTAGATAAAAGTTCAGATGCTACTGGTACTGGAGGGTTTGTTAACCTATCAACAGTAGTCATACATTCTGATCATGGTGTAACTAATGGATTGGATTATAGTGAAAATTGTCATTCTCCTTTGCTGGGGACCCCATAGACCCCCTAAGGGACCCCTTTGGATCCCCAGACCCCATTTTGGGCTAGTCCCCACTGACCTAGATCAAACTATAATTGATAGGTGTAGTGTGCAATTTAGGTGTGTTTGATGGGAATTTGGTCTCACAAAATTTGACCTTGTATGTTACACTGTTCATTCCGTTTTAATATTATTTTGTAGTTTATTGGGATTGAGTTACCCTTTGTGGGCGAGGCTGCCGTACAAGGTGCCACAGATAAACACACACACTCACACTCCGATGACACAGCATTGTCACCACCAACCTTCCAATTGGCATGCAACCGCTCTACTACTGAGCCACAGCCACACTGTGTGACACTCCGCTCCTACCTCTCTAACAGATCCCACTTCATTTATTGCCATACCCACACCTCTCCCACGGCCACAGTCACTCAAGGTGTTCCCCATGGCTCCGTACTCGGCCCACTCCTCTTCATTATCTACATCCTCCACCTTCGGTCACATACTCTGCCACTTTCACCTGGACTTCCACTGCTATGCCAACAACATCCAGATCTACCCTCTCCGAATCAACTCCTGTCTGTCAGCTATTAAAACCTGGATGCAACACAACTTCCTAAAACTCAACTAACTGTAACTCAAAAAAAAAAACTTTGCAAGGTCTGTGACAATTGTGTGAGGTTGCCCCGCAGTCGACCATCAGGCCCTCGCGTTGACTCCTGCTGCCTGCTTATTAACTCTGAAGGTATACTCCATGTCCTGGTCATCTGTCTCTCCGGAGACGTTACGTCGCGTCGTGTCAATCGTCTGCAGGTTGTGTCCCGGTGAGTAGTGCTCTTGCAGTGATTGCACTATAGTTTATGCTGGAAGGTTCTGGCCAAGTGTCCCTAGACCACATTAGTAGCACACCAAGTCTGCAGCGCATCTTCTCTGTACCCTCATAGCTGTGTCACTTTGTTTCAAATTCAGAAAAATATATTGTCTCATCACGTTGTGTGACATGGATTGCGAATGGTTTAAAAGACTCTGGAAAACCTTTCATAACCATCACTACCAATAGTCCGTCACTTAATATCTCCTCGGCATTACTTGCGCTGTGATCTCGGTCTCTGTCCGGATTACGTACTCCTTCACACTTTCACTGTCAGTTCAGTTTAGAGGCTTATGATGCGTTGCTTTCCTTTACCTTGATAGTAGTCTCTTAACCCTCATGTTGTCGTCATGTTTTCCTATATCATAGTTCTTTTTAATTACCCAAAATAACATGACTGATTCCATTCAACGCTCTTTGGCAAGTACACATCTCTACTTTCATTAATTTTGGGGTGTTACTTTCATTAATTTTGGGTTATTGTCCAACATGGTGGATATTTAGTTTGGCTTACCAGGGGCCTCTTGCAGGAAAGTAGAATAAAGATATCCAGGATAAGTTAAAAGCGCAGCTTGACTTAGTGTGATCCGCTCATCGCGCTTAATCGTTGCACATTTGCCGAGCCAGGATGAACAGGTGGAGCTATGTCCAGCCAGGTGTAGATAACCAGGATGAACAGGTGAAGCTATGTCCAGCCAGGTGTAGATAGCTGTGATGAACAGGTGGAGCTATGTCCAGCCATGTGTAGATAACCAGGATGAACAGGTGAAGCTATGTCCAGCCAGGTGTAGATAACCAGGATGAACAGGTGAAGCTATGTCCAGCCAGGTGTAGATAACCAGGATGAACAGGTGGAGCTATGTCCAGCCAGGTGTAGATAGCCAGGATGAACAGGTGGAGCTATGTCCAGCCAGGTGTAGATAGCCAGGATGAACAGGTGGAGCTATGTCCAGCCAGGTGTAGATAACCAGGATGAACAGGTGGAGCTATGTCCAGCCAGGTGTAGATAACCAGGATGAACAGGTGAAGCTATGTCCAGCCAGGTGTAGATAGCCAGGATGAACAGGTGAAGCTATGTCCAGCCAGGTGTAGATAACCAGGATGAACAGGTGAAGCTATGTCCAGCCAGGTGTAGATAACCAGGATGAACAGGTGAAGCTATGTCCAGCCAGGTGTAGATAACCAGGATGAACAGGTGAAGCTATGTCCAGCCAGGTGTAGATAACCAGGATGAACAGGTGGAGAATATAATATGCAGAAAGGGACATACGGCTCTTATCAAACGGAGAGAAAAAGCCCAACAGACTATAGCGGACTGACTGAATGCGTAAGGATGTAAAAATATCTACTTAGCCGACTAGTCACTCCACTTTTTTATTTTACAAAGTTGTACGCTACACTGTGTTTTAATTGCTTTAAATATGCTAGTTTCATGTTTCGTTTTTATGTGATAAATTATAACTCATATAAAGCACATACTATTCACATTTCTTCAAAAAAGGCCCAAATATATGCCAAATCTCAAACCAGTGGGGCCATTCAAAGTGCAAAGTGCCCTGCTATGCCATGAACTACTACAAAGAACTACTACAAACTATTATTTTTTGTGACTGTTATTGCCACTCTTCATTCTAACCCCAACCGGTCGTCAGACACCACCTACCAAGAGCCTGGGTCTGTCCCAGGTTTCTGCCTAAAAGGAAGTTTTTCCTCCCCACTGTCACACTGTTGCTTGCTCTGGAGGAAACTACTAGAACTGTTGGGTCCTTGTAAATTATGGAGTATGGTCTAGACCTACTCTATCTGTAAAGTGTCTGGAGATAACACTTGTTATGAATTGATACTATTAATGAAATTTAATTGAATTGAAATGAATGTCACTCACTTGCAGCATATAGAAATATATTCCAAAATCCCAATAATATATTATTGTAACATAACTATCATGATCGTATCGTGGGGGCTCTTGTAGTATCTCATTTTTAACGGTTCCCATAAAACTTAAATACAACTTTATAAAACACAGAAAAACAGAAAAGTGTTACACAGGGCTCCATCTAACAATTATCTTCATTATCATTTATTCACCATTCTGCAATTATTGTCTTTAATTTAATTCATTGATTGTTTGTTTCACACAAACTCTTACTATTTTATGTGTTTTAATTTTTAATAGGCTATATTTAAATTTTTATATCATATTTTACATCATGCCAGTAAAGCAAATTTGAATTAAACTGAGAGACACACACACACACACACAGAATTGTTTTTGAATTTTGTTGAATCTTGTTTATTTTTGAATGTTCTGCTGTCATCTTGTTCTGGAATGTTCCTTTTTGATCTTAGACGACAGGCCGGTGATGTCACTACGGTCCATCAAAACCTTCAGATAGCCTTAAATTTCATTATACATGCAATCAACCAGAGAGGCGTGCTGCAACAACAGGAAGGAGACAACAAGTCCAGTGGAATATCAATTCACCATGGAGCTGCAGGACAAGAACGTCAAATTCCTCCAGTTTAAAATAGAGCAGCTCATGCTGAAAGTTACATATCAAGAGCAGCAATTTACTAAAGAAAATCAGTCAAAGATTGTGAAAATAGACTCTCTAGAGACCAAAGTCAAGGCTCTGGAGAAAGAGGTGAAGACTCACGAGGAGAAGGTGGAGGTGGAAAGCCCAGCTGCAGTTAAGTCGAGATGAAGTAGAGAGCATCAGCCTCGATAAGGCCGAGCTCCTGCTAACATTTTAGGATTATAGAGCAAAAAATACAAAAACAGAGTCAGAACTCCGACAGCAGAAATTTGACAGCGAGGCGAAAGCCAGGAACACTGTGGAAGAACTGAAGGTGCAGTATGAGTCTGAAATAGGGAGGATGCAAAAAGACAGACTGGAGGACTTACGCGTACAGATACAAGAAAGAGACAAAGTCATCAACGCAGAAGAAATACTGAAGACAAACACGCGATTCAACGAGTTAGTGAAGCAGAAAGAACTGGAGATGAACATCGAAAAGCTGAAGAAGACAATCACTGATCTTGAGAACAAGGAAGATCTCAGCAAGAAGGTCTCTGCGTTGGAGACCACGATCCAGGGCAGAGAAAATGTCATCAGGAAGAAAAACCTGGAGATGTCTCGTCTGATGAAGGACAACAAACAACTGCAACAGGATTGGGCGAAAGAGAAGGACAACAACGCCGTTCTGCTCGTTAAATTAAACGACGTGAAGGACAACCTCCACAACGTCGAGGACGACCTGAGAGCGGCGCAGTCGGAGCTCAAAGACACCAGAGAGCGGCTGAACAAGACGCTCCGGGAGAACGCCGACCTGGGAGAGACCATCTCCAATCTCAAGAACAAAGTGAGGAGATGTCAGCCAGACCTGATCAAGGAGAGAGAGAAGAACAGGAACCTGACCACCTACGTGATGCGCTTCAAGGCTGATCTGCAGGCGTGCATGGACTTCACCTCCGAGCCCAAGACATTTGTACGCAAAGTTCTCAACGTCAAAAGACATCACATGGACACTGACTCCAAAGTGCAGATGGATGGAAACACGGAGATGGGGCTCAGACAAGCCATCGCAGCCAAAGATCAGCTGATCGACAGATACAGACGGTGCCACCAGAACTCGTCCAGGGCGGAGAAACTTTGCAAGGAGAAGATTCTTCAGAGAGAGGTGCAAAGCAACCAGGACCAGAGTTCCCTCATCAGAATGGTCAACGACATGACCGTGGAGCTGCACCATGTCAAAACACAACTCAGAGAAACAACTCTGCTCGCTGAATTGGCGAGAAGGCCGCAGCTGCAGCAAGTGAAGTCGTGGATAAAGAAAAACATCCTGTCAACAAATAAGGTTGCTCCAATAGACGTAGAGGAGCCCACGTCCCGTCTCCCGGGGGACAATACTGTGCATCGCCGTGCAGACAACACATCGTCCTGACAGCCACATCCTGATCCAGAGGACGGCATCATTCACGTCAAGCCGTTTGTGGAAAGTGATCTCCCGATAGTTGACGTCTAAGACCCCCTTTACATTGTGCACCATCTCCATTCCGCCTTGACCTATAAGACCTCAGAGAAAAGCAGCGCCCGGTTTCCTTAATGCGGTGCAGCATGTCAGGGCCACATGGGGGCTCAGGGTGGGGAGGGGTGCGTCTGCGTGGGCGGGACTCCGAGTGATTCGGTTTCCTCCCACACGCCAATTCAACTGTGAAAGTTAAAATGAAATAAAGTTCAAACAAAATCAACAACTTCAGCTCAAGTTCTGTTCTTGTATTTCCTGCATCTGGAAAACGTCACGTATGATTTCAATCATGGAAATGAAATGGATAGAAAGCAGCGTAGCAGAACGGTTAGAGCGGCAAGTATCTCTAGGGGTACCATTGCCATGGTAACATATAAGCTTTAGTAGAGGGTAGTCTATATCGTTCACGTTGCAATAGGATTGCTCCGATGCTGGATGAAATCCTGCCTGGCGACCTAAATGATGAAGAATTTATTCAATCTATTTGATCCGTAGAACACAGAAAAGAACCAAAAAAAAAAAAATCCCACTGATCATAACAAAATTAAAAGTTAAAAAACAGTTAAATTGAGTATGAAAACTCTTGTTCATTACATTTTACTTCATGATTACAACCGCATGTGTTGTATTCGTTGTTGCAAAACTTGTACTGTATATAGTTTGTTTGTTACCATGACAACACCACTGATCTGAAGCTCAATGCTGATGCTCTCATGTAAATAGTTTTCAAATCAGCAATAAATATAACAATTTCTGATCAACCCATATCAATTGCATGTTTAAAATAACATACCGGTTATGCCCCGCCCATTTCAACACAACCCGACCCACTTCCTTTTCAAATTTTGGACTACAACAGACATTTGACTGGCCTTCTATACACTTGCCAACAAAAAGCACCACTGTTTGCATCCAATTGGGTACGAACGTAGCTATTCTAAATGCTGAATGTAGGGCTAGTGGCGCAATGGATAACGCGTCTGACTACGGATCAGAAGATTCTAGGTTCAACTCCTGGCTAGCTCGAACAGCTATTTAGCTACTAAATCCATTGTTTGTCATTTCCAACTTTACCCCTTTACAAACTGGCTATTAAAGTAAATTTACATGTATAAAGAGCCAAATGATGAGGAAATATTGTTTCAACATGTGTGTAAATTCATCTAAGCCACTCAATGTCAGACAACTACAGCAGTCATCAAGCTTTTGCTGTTGTTTTTCTGTTTTTGCTTGCTAATCATCTTTCCTTGAAAAAACAAGTTTGTCCCTGAAGGACAGAATCAGCAGTGCTAGATAAACCATCCATGACATTTTCTTTTGTTAGTCAACAATTAGGAAACCGGGAAATATCAGTATAGTCGCAATTCAGAGTTCCAACTATGCTATGACAACAACAAGGCCCTACTGTTACCAAGTGGCCGTGATCGTATAGTGGTTAGTACTCTGCGTTGTGGCTGCAGCAACCCGGTTCGAATCCGGTCACGGCAGCTTTGTAAAGCAGCTTCACTGTCATAGCTCTAGAATTTTCCATCCACGGCTTCATTTTACATTGATTGAAACTGGACAGCTTAGGATAAAAGTCCTGCAGGAGGCCCCACATTTTGGACTACAACAATGATTTGAATGGCTTTCTGTCCACTTTCCAACAAAGATCAACACTGTTAGCATAGAATGGTGTGAGAACCCAGCTACTCCCAATGCTCTCTGAACGTAGGGCTACTGGGGCAATGGGTAATACGTCTGACTACGGATAACAAGATCTTAGGGTTGACTTTAGGGTTTGTTCTGTTCTTTAGCTATTAAAATCAAATTACTTGACCCTCATGTCCAAGTTTACTCCTGTACAAACTGTCTATCACAGTAAATTTACATATATGAAGAGCCAAATAATGCGTAAATAGCTTTTCAACATGTGCTAAAACAGCTGCAAACTTGCATGACAGATGACGATAGTGAGCACTCCAGACATATCCCACAATCAAGCTGTCATCTTAACAGCGACTTGAGCTGTGGTATTCTTTTTCACTCAAAACGTTGAAAACCTAATGCAATTTTAAGGCTCCAGACAAATAAACTCTACTGCTCATGGGTACAATAAAACAACTCTCCCTCTTGATCTGCTTCTATAGTCTTGGTGTCCTCATGCAGAAGCACTATACGTATTTTAAGCAAAAGCCCTCGTGACAGGAAAAAGTCCACCAGATGACTTGCCATTCAAGCAGGGAGATCAGCACAGAGATTTGGGTGCTAGCAAGATGGATGTAAGTTGGCCATTGTTCAATTAGACAAGGAACAAACCTTGAAAGAGGGCAACATTTCTTTGTACATGTAACACAATTGTTCAGGCTTGCCAAAGTGCACAACTCATCATGGCCATGAGCAGAAAGTGCAATTCAACACCTGAACAGGGACTTGAACCCTGGACCCTCAGATTAAAAGTCTGATGGTCTACCGACTGAGCTACCCAGGCTCCTGAAAAGGAGAGCTGTGGACAAAACAATCACCTGAACTACAAATGGAAGTACAAGTAAGTGAAGACCATTAAACTTTTGCCATGATCACAGTCTTCTGGACAGCAGGAAGGAAGACAACAATTTGCACATTGCCTGAGAACACCAATTGTTATGGCACAAACTGGTTGAAAATTGGTTAAATCTGCCAAAACGGTTAAAAAGCTCAATGTCACAACTCATCATGGCCACTGCAGACTGTGAAATCCAGCTGATCCAGAATGCTGCAGCACGTGTTCTGACAGGAACCAGGAAAAGAGATCACATCTCTCCTGTTTTAGCTTCTCTGCATTGGCTTCCTGTAAAATCCAGAATAGAATTTAAAATCCTTCTTCTCACCTACAAAGCTCTTCATGGTCAGGCACCATCTTATCTTAAAGAGCTCATAGTACCTTACTACCCCACCAGAGCACTGCGCTCCCAGAATGCAGGGTTACTGGTGGTTCCTAGAGTCTCTAAAAGTAGAATGGGAGCCAGAGTGTTCAGCTATCAGGCTCCTCTCCTGTGGAACCAGGTTCCAGTTTGGGTTCAGGAGGCAGACACCATCTCCACATTTAAGAGTAGGCTCAAGACTTTCCTCTTTAATGAAGCTTATAGTTAGGGCTGGCTCAGGAGAGTCCTGAACCATCCCTTAGTTACGCCGCTATAGGTTTAGACTACTGGGGGACCTCCCATGATGCACTGAGCACCTCTAACATCACAGTACGGTCTAGACCTGCTCATCTATGAAAAGTGCAAAGAGATAACTGTTGTTGTGATTTAGCACTATATAAATAAAATTGAATTGAATATTGTTAGGGAGTGAGGAGTTGCAGCGTCCGCCTAACCCGGCCCACCTGCTTCTTGTCATAGTTGTCAGATCTATCTATCAAATAATCAATAATATAATAAAACTAGAGGGATGCAGGGCATACAGCCCGAGCCGGTAACGTTAGCATTGCTGTGGGTGTAATATCAATAAATATGACATTATTATGTTGCTTATTGGCATAAGTAAATGTCATGAGGGCAAAAGCGTGTGGACTTTCTTTGAAAAAATGTATGTATTTTGTCAACTGTATAAGTTATAATGATTATTTCTTCACAGTGTGACTCCCAAGACATATGAGAAGTGTTTTAGAGGTTTTACTGCTCTGTGTGTGATATCAATACATATCTGGAAGATTCATGTTCCATTTTATTCATTTATTTGTCTTCAAGCTCCTACAACCATTTTTAACATTCAAGTGACCTCACTGCAACCCAAATATTCTAATAACCCAGTTTGTCCTGAAAAAATGATGTTCATATCTTGACTGTAGACAACAGGTTGATGTTTTACAAGTTTTTTTATAAAATAAATACAGACGGACAATAAACTGTAAAAATGGCCTTAGGGTTCAGAGGGTTAAAGAGATGTATACCATGTCTAGTTATTAGTGTAGTAGAGTTAGTATAATTCCACGTGCCATTGGGGGCTAACTTCTCATTTGGCTGGTGGTTTCCATTGGTAGCATGAGCGCCATCTATTGGTGCTATTCCACGGACTTTAGGGTGGACTCTTACACACTTTCACCAGTCTGCTGTAGCCGGCTTCATGGTAAGTCACATATACTGAGCTCCACTGTTATAGTTAGGTCAATGTGTTCATTGGGATAATATGTTAGTATGCATATAGTATATCTACATGGGAGGTCTCACACTTTATATAAGAGACCCGTTTTGTTTGGTTTCTTTTGTTTTAGCCTAAATGAAAAAGCTCACCACGTTGTGCTAGCTTGCTAGTCTGGTTAGCCTAGCTTGATAACCTAACTCTATGATACAACCGTGGCAACAGTAAACTGAATAATTTCTGTTTTCATTTTAGCAAACTGGAGCTCTTTATGGTGACGAATGTGATTGTGTTTCTGTTCTGCTATTTACCAGGTACAGTTTCCTACTTTTGTGATTTGATACTAGAATCTTGTTAATATCCTGTGTAGTACTGTTGACCAGTCTGCTGTAGCCTGCTTCATGCTAACTGGACAGCAGAAAACAGAGCCTGTGTAGCCTAGTCTAAGTGTAGGCCTAACTACCTGTTTTAAAACTGAACAGCGCTCCTCTGCATCAACAGCAAACAATGTCTCGTTTTTACTTTATTGGCCTACATGAAATCACAAATAACAAATCTGAGTTGATACGTGTGAAACATTGAAATTTACACATGAATTCATCATTGTGAATGATTTGGGATCTCCAGCTGGTCACCCTAAAATTTACCAGGATACAGAAAATCACCTACAAAATTCAAAAAAGAACCCCAGAAGCCTGGTCAGGTGCAGGCTAGCTTGTAAGGCTTATACATCCAGGATACCTGGGAAATCCCGGTCTAATCCGCTATCTAGGTTTTGTGAAATAGGCCTCTGTTCATTTAGAGTGGTTGTTGTGTCCTGAACACTGACCTGAACATGGCTGGTATCAGAGGCCGAGCTTGCTGCTTGTCCTCTGGGGACCTCGTTGGTCTGCTGCTCCGGGTCCTGGTTGTCCTCCTCCATTCCTCTATTGTCCTAAAACCCAGCAGATCTCCACTGTGGCTGCTGGACTCACTCTGGATTCTGTTGAGTACAAATCAAAGCATGCAGAGAGATTCAGATGCTTTCCTCACATCCACAGGGTCTGATAATGGGCTTGGTGTCAGTGTTGCCAGATCTTGCGAGACAAATAAGCAACCAGGCCTGTGAAAACAAGCCCAAAACAAGCGACTTTTTCTACGGAGCCCCCCTAAGATACTGGAAAATAAAAATAAATAAACTGTGTGCACGGTTCTACAATCCGTGGGGACGGATTGTCAATTTACATCCATGTGGACAGATTGATAAACTGCACACACCTTAGTTTTATTTTCTCTCCCTGCACTTCAGGACAATGACCACAGGAGGGAATTAAACCACCTTTTAACATTATTTAACATTAGAAAACTGATGGGATATCATACACTTTTTCACAGTGATTTTGAGTTGTTCCCCACGACGGGTTGAATCCATTCTTTTACTCCTTTCTCTTTCTCCCAGTCTTTGTTATATTTCTTCCCGTATTTCACCCACTTTATCCCGGGCATTATTCCTCCACAAACTCTCCAACAGTCCAGTTACCATCAGTCGCTACTCGCGCTTTTTCCTAACCGGAAAGAAACAGATCGCCCTGCTCTGCCTCTGATTGGCTGGTACTCATTGCCATCTGGGTCAGAGCCAATTAGAAGTAAGAAGTGGGCGGGAAATAACTCTGCTGTCTCCAGTGTGTATGGGGAAAGGTGCGGGACCGAGGGAACAAGCAAGACAAACTCCTACGTTTAATATCTTGTAAGCGACTTTACAGAAAAACAAGCCCAAAGTCGCTTAGAATAAGTGGACGTGGCAACACTGCCAATGTACTGTTTTAAGTTTAAATGGCCAAGGACATTAGACCTGTAAGCCTACTTTAAACTAGATGTGGAAAGTTGATTTTTTTTCACCTGTGCTGTGTCTTAAAACCAGGTTCAACCAAGATTTGAAGTCAGATTGCTGGATTCAAAGTCCAGAGTGCTAACCATTACACCATGGAACCTTCAAAAGCTCATAAACGCTGCACTTGCAATTGCGTATCTTGCGCACATTCATGTTCTCTTAAATACAAAGAACTGCTAAATTCTTAATTTCCAATATCATGTCTCAGTCATTAGTTCCAGATTAAAACACTTGTCAGAAGTGGGACTTGAACCCACGCCTCCAGTGGAGACTGCGACCTGAACGCAGCGCCTTGGCCCGCTCGGCCATCCTGACTGCTCCAACAGATGCTCAGTAGGACCTGTCTCAAAAATTATAATATAGTGAATCCACTATGTCATGATATAGTAGGTTCTCAGTCATCCAAGTCATAGTTAACAAGGGAAGTCTTGACAATGGCAATACATTGCTGTGGATGTGAAGGCATCTTATTGACTTTGTACCCCAATGTGCAATACAGGCTAAATCCTATGGTGGGAATCAAGATCCTCCAATGTTTCTGTCCTCAATGTCCACCTGAATCCAGAAATGTCCCTGCCAGATGGGAAACAGACTGACAATCAGGTCTGTTTGCAATACATATGAATATACACACACACACACACACACACACACACACACACACACACACACACACGGTGTGTTGTAGGCTATATCTGTTTCAGTTATCACCGTTTTGAATGTTAATAATGTTCAGAAAAACATTTTGTTAACAAAATTCTGTCTTTATTGCCCAATAAATTAAACATGACAGGCAACAACATTACATTAAATATATTGTATTACATAACCATTATCAACTATTAGAACTTACATGTCACACACATAAAAAGGCTTCAAATGTATAAAACTAAAAATGACACAAGACCACAAACAAACAAATTAACTACAGCTGTTCTGATATTCCAGACCAGTCTGATGCCTGTTGGCCAGTAACCCCCACCCCTTATATTTCATCAGTGTCCCGTATCAAAACCAACAACAATATACAAGTGCATGAACAGGAATTAATTACAAATGATTACAATAATACAGTACCAATGCAATAATGAACGGGTACAACATGAACACATGATTTAACACTAGAAGTACCGGGATTCCATAACTACTAGAACTGCCTTGAGCGTCATTTGACCGCCAGATTCCAAACTCTATAATCTCTCATGATAAATACTTAATTGCAATATTAATGCATGTATTGTGTTAGGACAAATCATTCCTGGGTGGACTTGAACCACCATCCTTTCGGTTAACAGCCGACTGCGCTGACCTATTGCGCCACAGAGACTACGTCAGCCAGATGTTTTATGGGTAAGAGCTCGATCTTCAAGCCACAGAAGGTATTTTTCTTACACTTCAATTGGACTCTGACTTTGAATTCAAATATTTGGTATCCAAGAAAATTCCACAAATAATGATGTGTGAGTCATTTTACTGGTGGTTTCTCGGTCACAGAAACTAGCTTGTTCATTTACATGCAGTTGCGCGCCATGTATCACAAACCTGTCGTGTGGAGCCTTATATATTTTCTTATATTCAATCAAGTGACCTACATACCACGGACCGTAAAGATTGATATGTTTATGGTTTGCAATACCCTACCTTCAGATAGAGGTCATGTCAATGTGTGTTATCTTTGGGTTGCTCTACACTCTCCTAAAGGATTATTAGGAACACCTGTTCAATTTCTCATTAATGCAATTAATTAATTATTATGTGGAGTTGAGATATGAGTCTGCCTATGCTTGGAATCAGGCAGCTGGTGACATCATCACATCCCCCACCTTGATCAGATCCTTTCATGTGACATCACCCCACCTTTGGTTTCTTAGCTCTGATCCTTCTTATGTGACATCAGCACATTCTATGCATTCTTTGGTTCTCTTCTGTTGTTTTTTCAATTGTAAACTTTATCAACAAATATTTTTTGGCAAAGTGACATCCCAGCTTAAAAAATGTGAAATTAAAATATTTTAAAAAGTTTAATTACATGAATACATCCAAAATGTACCTTAACCCTCCGAGGATGAAAGACGCACCAGCACGTCCAAACGATGTTTGAGCAATCTCCTACTCAAAAATCAATATTTAAAAAGACATTTATTTACTATTTTAATTATATACAACCTTTCAAATGCCACATACACCATAAAAACAGAGTGTACCACTTTATTTCTATGACATACAAATTGATAATTTGAGGAATATTCATCCAAAAACATTAAAAGTATAGTAAAACACTAACAGGGGATATTTAACTGCAGAATGAGGGGTTTTACTTTTGACGATTTAAGTAAAATATTGTAGATACTTGTTGCAGGACTTTTACTTGTGGCGTATTTTCAGTGTTGTATTAACAGAGCAGCCTGCGTTGTCTCTGCCGCTGGTCTGGCCTAATATGGCTTCTGGTCTTTTAATATTAACAGTCTATGGTCTCGACTGAGTCCAGGTGACTTTATTATGTTTATTATAATATTGGAGGGAAAGTGAAACACAGCTTAGACGGGGGTGTTGTTCGGCTTTTCACAAGTTTAGACAGCTAGCTAACACTACGGCGCTGGACGTTAGCCCAACAGCGTTAGCCTAGCCTGCTAGGTAAATATTACAACTGCCTTTGGTGTTGCCTATATATGCCTCCATGTTGTCAACATAATACCTGTGGCGTTAGTGCACCTTTTGTACCATAATTGTATTGAATGAAATAGTAAGCTTTGCTCCTATGAGATGGTGGGGGTTTTGTTACGTTACACACAAAGCTAACTGGCTATAGTTAGCCTGTACGTATGCTAACGGATATAGCTAATGTTGCGTAGCCAGCCAGCAACTTCGGCAGTAGAGTTTCGGTAAGCTAACCACGACAGCGTTGTCGCCCACAATCAACCTGCAGTGATGTTTTAAATGAAGACACGCATATCATTTATTTTCCGGAGATCCTGGACATTATTTTCATTTATGACGTTAAAGGCAAATGAAGAGTAGCCTGAGTGTGCGCGGCCTGGAGAGACGCGTCCGACCACACGGCGGTGTGGAGCGGCGAGCAGTCTGCAGACCGGGGGAATGAAGTTCAGATTCTCAGGGACCAAGTCTGAGCTGTTGACTCATCGACAGCCTGGACTGGTGTGGATGTTTCAACCTCACAGACAACAGACTTGGACAAGCTTTTAAAAAAACTTTACCAGGATACAACGGTGTACAAATACGTGTACTGTTGAGTATACTGTGAAAATGTTTTATGGAGCTCTCAGCTAAACGTAATCTATAAAATATTGATTTTGCTCCAAACTGCTCTTTCCTTAAAAACTTCCATATGGATTTATTTTAAAATGATGCGCTTTGTGCCCAAATAAATAGAACATATGTTAAATTACACTCTGTCCATTGTTGTTTAACCAAACTTTAATGTTTTCTGAAAATACATGTCTTTCTTATAACCCATGTCCTAATAACAATATAATTCAATATTTATTACTGTGTACCCGCACAGTAATACTGGTCACCTCACATTTGGAGTAACGCTATATTGTCTATATATTATTGAGATGCTCAGTACTAGTACTACTGTAGCAGTGGTAATAGTAGTGGATTGGTGTTTGTACCATTTCTAACACTGCTATTATGAGGTATCACCATATCTTATTCTGTTTTCTTTAGATTATATGATATCAAGGGGAATGGCTATAATGGCCCATAATGACTGTCTTGATACTGTCATAAGACGTTTATTTTGTATAGCCTGTCTGTATGCAGTGAACTGGTGTTGTCTAGGGATAAGGAGCCTTTCATATGACTCAGTCTAAAGAGAATGGTAAAGTTAATATAAACAATTAAAATATGGTGCGTGCTGGTTGGAGAGGACCATGATCCTGTCTGAAATGTCACAAACGGATTTAGGCATCGTCAGATCAGCTGATCGTGGGGGAGCTGCTCGACCGGCGGCTCTAACGCACTCACTCCCCTACACCACCCGCTCTCCACCGCAGCTTCGCCACCACGCACACAAGCACCTGCCAAACAGCGACACGTTTTCACCGGAGGAAGAGGTAAACGCTTAGAAATAACACTGGGGGGGGTGCCCTCTATCCCTATATCTAGAAAAGTGTACCAGTACTTATCTGAACTAACGACATGATCACTGTCACTAGATAGAAAGAAAACGTTGACGTTCACTCGGTGCTATTCACTGATAGTAAAAAGTAAAGTCATTGTATGCACTGTTGCGTTGCTAAATGAAGGAGATAGATGAAGGAGACTTCCCAAAATCTTGACAACTCCTCATTTGCCCTCTCACATCTGGCAGGTTGGTAATTATACAGCTGCTGGCCTTTCCACCTCTTCCTCCTCTTCCTCCTCCCAGCCAGTCACCGTAGTTCTAGTGCTCGGCTGAGACTTTGCTCCCTATTGTGACGTCATCGCATGTAAAATTGAATTACCACATACTATCTGGTCTGTGCATGTGCAGACACATCCCGCCACTTTGTTCTGAAGGCGCAGATTGTACGTTATCCACTTGTTAGTAGCTGCTTGAATGATGGATCCATAGCGCTGTATTTTTGGTAAGTAAGCAATTTATAATCATTGGTGTGTTATATTTTTTACTTTAACAGGGTTCTGTTAACACTAGTCAATGCTATCAGTTTGTGTTTTGATAAATTAACATTAGCTAACGTTAGAGCGACTAGCTTAGATGTGTAGTAAGTTAACTTGATTGTAACAGATGTTAAGCTAACGTTATAGCTAGCTCTCAAGTTAAATGCATGGTGAATTCAGTGTTAGTCTTGTTAGACTTATGTGTTAGTTTGTAGGCATTTAATAAACAGGTTGACTAATGTTAATTGACAGTTTAATCGTAGCTTCATCTTCCTGCTGCCTGGGCTTGTAGACTAGCGTTAGCTAGCCCACTTTACTCCTAACTTACTGTAAGCATGTTTTCTAATCTTGTCAATGTGTTAACATAAAGACAAAATGTGAAATCATGTTGGTAAAGGTGCTGAATGTGCCCTAACAGCAATCATTTAGCTATGATTCTACATAACGGAGCCCTAGGTAGGTGCGTGCCTGAGTTACCGTTAGCCTACCGTTAGCCTAATCCAAACACAACACGGAGTGGCAGACACAGCGTGCAGCTTCAGGCTAAGAGCAGATTTAAAAAGCGATAAAAGCGAAAATAATCATCAGATTGTGCTTCATGAGGAAAACAATAAATAAAAGTTGTGGGTTTGTGTAAGCAAACCTTGATATTGTGGGTGTTTAATATTAACGTTTAAGTTATACTCCGGTCCTTCCCTTTACCGTTTTCATATACGGGCGTATAACATATACCTACAGTCTCCTTCTTTGGATGGTATAGGTAGCGTATCTCTACCGTGACGGCCGACATGAGACGCAGTTACCGACAATTTTGGCCATGAATATTTCACATTGAACATTTACGATTGGGTGGTCATTTAAAAACAGGGCCTTGCCAGTACAGATATAAACAGCAGAGTCAGCAAGGAGTCTACCAAAATGTCTCTTATGACATCTGATAGAACTCCAAGTCATCACATTAGTTGCCTTCCAGCTATGTAACCACTCGGCCACACTACCTGCACGTAACATCTCTCCACTTAGTGACAGACACAACTTTCGCATGGCAAAAGCCAATACTTTATTAAAAAAATGTTATCACTCTTTGTCATTTTTCTCTGGCATTGTTGATTTCAGAATATTGTCTGACTAATACTGACTTTCATCAGTTTCCGTAGTTTGTGTTGACTTTGCACAATCAAGCCCATCCAGAACCGTGCCATAGCTGCAGTCTTACTTAGTTTCTACGTTAGTTTGATAAATGAGGGCCATTAGCTCTAAGGCTGTGCTTCAATACATAACTGAAGTGAGCACAATGGTGGAATCTTTTGACCTTGTCATTAGCTAAAGCCTTTTTCCAAGAAAAAAGAAAACATGGCGCTCTTCTGCAGACGCACAGCTGTGCTGCAGCATTCTGGATCAGCTGAAGAGTTTTTATGGACTTTTCGAGCAGCCTGGTAATAAAGAATTGCAGTAATCCAGCTATGAAGTAACAAATGCATGGACTAGTTTTTCTGCATCATTTTTAGACAGGATATTCCTGAATGTGATGACTACTGCACTGTGGAAACCTGTGACCTAAATGCTGGAATAGCGCCACCTATCAATCGATGTGCCAAAGACTCAACATGTGCATTCCTCGTTAGTATAGTAGACAGTATCTCTGCCTGTTACGCAGAAGACCGGGTTCGATTCCCTGACGGGAGATTTTTTTAAGGCCTCGAGGAAGTCAGTGTTGGACTACTCATGAGGGGAAAGTGGTCCTCGCTCAGGCTGTGTTCAGCATGGGAGGAGAACTCCTGACCCTAAATGGGAATATTGTCAAGCGATGGAAAGAGCACAACTCCTGGACATGAACAACATGTCTAACGGTGCAGCAGGAGGTGGGAGAGTGTCAAGTCTGGGCACCTTAGAATTCCTTTCATGCTCTTTGCAGACAATGTTGTTCTGTTGGCTTCATCAGGCAGTGATCTACAGCCATCTCTGGAGGGGCAAGCAGGGAACCATACAAGCTGTGTACAGTAAGGATGGGACACTGTTGACCTCAACTCCACAGTGGCAAATCCCCAGGGATTTATGAAATCCATCCAGAAATGCTGAAAGTTCTGGGTGAGGAGGGGCTGTCTTGGTTGACACGCCTCTTCAACATTGCGTCTACTGCAAAGTGCTGGAAAGGAGGGTTTCACCAATCATTTAACCTTAGGTTAACGAGGAACAATCTCAGCAAGGTGATGTCATAACAATTGAGCACAAATGCTCGCCACATCCAGGTCGGGGCAGGATGAGTGTGCTGACATTCCCCGGGAGTGCATAACAGACCTGACCGGGAGGATCTGATGAGCCACCATCCATGACATGATGAGCTACCAGACACGGGAAGAGTGCAAATCGTAGTGCACTGCCTGTGTCTGTGGATCCTCATGGAGGAAGCTTGATTGATTGATGTGCTCCCTTATTTGAACCAACCAAAGAGGTATGATGTTTTATCAAACCAGGTTGGGCAAGTAACCTTTCTGTCTACTTCTTGACAAATAAAGCAAGTAACATCAATCAAAGAAAATTACTGCAATGGTTGGGAATCAAACCCAGGTCAACTGCTTGGTTGAGTTAGACCAATGTCAAAGTCTTACAGTCAGCAACCTTCTTTGCTCATGAGCTTCTCCATAAAACCAACGTTTCTTCTGGCATCCTCTGTGTTGTGATATAGAAGCAGTGGAAGTGGTTCCTTACACAGATTTGCCATCTTAAATACTGAATGCAGCCATTTCCACTCAACTACACCTTCTTTTTGATCAAGTTTCAATGGTCTTGTCTATTGTAAGTAATGAATGGCTTCATGAATAGACAACCATCATCCCAATGTATGCCATTAAGTGTCTATGAGTGGTCAGTTACAGTCCAATGACTTTCTTTCGTGCAAATCCTTTTGCCTCCAGATAGAGCTCATTCAGCAATAGAAAGTACCAGTTAGTACTTAATATCTATTCCAAAACTCCCATTCTTTTATTTATTTAGCTAACGGTGGACAACTGCTGAAATGTACTGCCTCTGCATTTTTTACACACACAATAATCATCAGGGTCTCCATTTGAGACGATCTGAATGTGATTACAATGAAATCCAATGACTTTATTGATCGCTGAGGGAAAAAGAACATAAGGACTTCTGGGAATGACTCGCCAGAGCTAGGTTAGTAACAAGCATTTCCCCCCTGGAGGGAATTTCTTCAGATTTGGCAAAAACATTCACATGAACTCGCAGATCAATTGACGAGTATCCCACCCAGAAAAGAGATTTTAGACCTGAACGAGCCCTTTTTATTTCCTGTGGGGTCCAAGTGGGAACGAGTGCAAAGAAGAGTGACGAAGAAGCCAAAGTAGAAAGGAGCGAAAGGAGTGCCGGACCTGTTATTGTTTTTAGGGAGCAGATTTCCAGCTATACACATAACAGCAGCCACGGCCCCATCCAGAAATCCTAAAACTGCAGCTATGGCAACGGTTCTGGATGGGATCATACCTCAGAAGATTGAAGACCTTACCCTCTGATCTTAAAGTACCTGGGTCTGTAATCCTGCCACCAACCTATGCTTTTATCCAGACCTTTTTAAAACGTTTTAACCTCGAGCAAGAAGAAGTGGATGTTTTAACAAATCGTTGCTCTCTCATTTCAGATGAATAAATAACCGGTTTTTCGGACCAAAATGAGCCGACGCCCACTGGAACTGTGGAGATACTAACGGAGATATTTCAGAGAAAGTCTGGAGACAGAAACGGAGACGCTTCGCTGAGTTTTGTGTGTTTGTGTCGACTTCAAAGAAACTTGTAAGAAAGTGTGTTTTCACCGCCGAGTGAACACGTACATGTCAATCAGCAGACTAACTGTCTAAGTTACCGTACAGTTCCTCTACGAAGAGGAGAAAACTCTTCCTCCTCCATGTTAACTTACAAATACTTTATTACACCTATGGATTGGATTTGATTTTATTTAGACTTTATTTCTAACTTTAGCATGGCCTATTCTGATTGGCTGTTGTTTTTTTTAAATGTAATATCGCAAGGTGTTTCTGGGCTTATCATTTCTTTTATGACCATTGCTTTGCAAGTCACTGACAGATCGGAGCTGCATTTCCTTGATGAAAAATTGCTAAAGTGCTGTTTTATGTGGCTCGTTGGTCTAGGGGTATGATTCTCGCTTAGGGTGCGAGAGGTCACGGGTTCAAATCCCGGACGAGCCCAAAGGATACAACATGGTTAATTTAAAGTTGAGCATTGGACATCTAATTTAGTATCAGGTCCACCCTGATGATGGATAGTAGGTGTGTGTGTCATGTAGAATAATAGGCAATAATGCCAAATAACACATTTTCTAATTTAATCCAAAAACTGAAGACTTTGATCTCAGCAGTGAATTTGTGATTGATCCTTGACTCTGGCCTAACAAGATTAGTAGGAAGCAAAAGTGTAATAGAGCATTTTGGCGACTTTGCATAGCTTGCTTCAACTGCAGTTATAGTCCTGGACAAACTGAAGGCAGGACACACTCAGACATACAGAGTATTGCAGTGTCTGGGAAACGGTTGCCATGGCTACATATGATCAGTGGCCGTGTTTGTAAACACAGCTAGGAAGCCTTTGATCTCTGTGATGTCATCTCTTTGATCTGTTAACGATGAACAAGTGCAGACTTTTGCTGGTATGTTATTTTAAGCATGTAAATGATATTAACCACTTTACGGCTGTTGGGCTCGTCCGGGATTTGAACCCGGGACCGCTCGCACCCAAAGCGAGAATCATACCCCTAGACCAACGAGCCACGTAAAAGAGCTATTTAGCAACTTTTCATCAAGGAAATGCAGCTCCGAAATCAACGCTCATTGTACACGTTGTATTGTTCCTTCATACTTCCATACATGACTTACTGTTTGGAGGTATGGGGAAACACTCACAACACAAACACTGAACCTATATTCATTCTTCATAAGAGAGCCTTAAGAATTGTAAATAAAACCACTTATAGAGCACCAACTAATCCACTAATACAATTTTATAATCTGCTATAGAGGGTAAAGAAAGGGAAGCAAAGAAACAAAAACAGTGTAAATGTATATAAAAATGAACCACGTTTAAACACACCACAAGCTATCTTGATGGTTACCATTTTTATTTTAAATACGGGTCACTTCCTGTCAACCTGGAAGTCCTACCGTCTTATAAACCCGGTGTGCACGGCAAACTTCCTTTAAAACAGAACGAGAACACGCGGGTAAGACAAAGCTGATATGACTAATGGTTAACCTGTGTTACACTTTGAAACTAAAGAAACACACACATAGTTAACAGAGATCTGGGTGTTGGTGGTTATTGTAAATAGGTAATGTTGGTGACGTATGGTATGGTTTTAAACAGAATGACGGATTGATGAATGTAGCAGTAGCAGGTAAGTCACCGTAGTTTTAGATGTTAAAATGTGCTCACAAGAAAGCTACGGGATTACTGTGGAGGAATGGAGAATGGCTAGGTTACCTGATGATTTTAAACATTGTGAAAACATTTGAACACGTTAAACATATACGGGCATATAACATATACCTACAGTCTCAGTCTTTGGATGGTATAGGTAGCGTATCGCCACCCGTCACAGTTACCGACAATTTTGGCAATGAATGAGTATTTCACATTGAACATTTACGATTGGGTGGTCATTTAAAAACAGGGCCTGGCCAGTACAGATATAAACAGCAGAGTCAGCAAGGAGTCTACCAAAATGTCTCTTATGACTTTAGTCACTTCACCAGCTATGTCATAAGAGTATAACGCAACTCCAAGACAACACATTACACAGCTTCCAGCTATGTAACACTTGCAAATGGCAGTGGTGGGATTTGAACCCACGCCTCCAGAGAGACTGGAGCCTAAATCCAGCGCCTTAGACCACTACCTACAGGACACACTACCTGCATGAGACAGTTCTCCACATCGTGAGACACACAGAGACCGTAACTAACGGTATGCTTGTTAATGTCATTGGAACTTCGCTTTCACAAGGCAAAAGCCAAAACTTTATTGAAAAATGCCAGTACTTTATTAAAAATTGTAATAGCGCTTTGTCATTTTTCTCTGGCATTGTTGATTTTAGAATATTGTAACCAGCATTAAGTGAGTAGGTTTAGGTCTGTGTTTTTGTAGATGTAGGACATAGAAACAGACCGTACTCTCTGATAAGCATCTCTAAAAAACTAGAACTAGACATGTTGGTGGTGAAAACCATGAATATGTAATTTTTCTAAATGTAACTGTTTATGTGTCATGCAATAGGTATGACTTACATTACCTCTGCTGGGCTCGTCCGGGATTTGAACCCAGGACCTCTCGCACCCAAAGCTAGAAACATACCCCTAGACCAACAAGCCACATAAAATAGTATTTTAGCAATTTTTCATCAAGGAAATGCAGCTCCGATCTGTCATTGACTTGCAAGGCAATGGTCAAGTAGTTTGGCATGGGGTCTTTTTATGGCTCCACTGCCAGATTCAGGTTTCTGATTACATTGGACAAAAGAATACTTTTGAAACAAAACCTTTACTAAAATTCAACAAAACACCTGCAGGAAGAGATAGGAGGAGAGAGGAGAGGGCGAGAGAGCACAAGACTCCAGGAAAGGGAAGAAGTCGAGTTAGTAACATGCATTAATGGGATGAGGTTGCATACAGATGGAGAGAAGGAGGAGGAGAAAGGTGCTTAGTGCATCATGGGAAGTCCCCCGGCAGTCTAGGCCTATAGCAGCACAACTAAGGGATGGTTCAGGACTCTCCTGAGTTAGCCCTAACTATAAGCTTCATCAAAGAGGAAAGTCTTGAGCCTACTCTTAAATGTGGAGACGGTGTCGGCCTCCTGAACCCAAACTGGAACCTGGTTCCACAGGAGAGGAGCCTGATAGCTGAACGCTCTGGCTCCCATTCTCCTTTTAGAGACTCTAGGAACCACAAGTAACCCTGCATTCTGGGAGCGCAGTGCTCTGGTGGGGTAGTAAGGTACTATGAGCTCTTTAAGATAAGATGGTGCCTGACCATGAAGAGCTTTGTAGGTGAAAAGAAGGATTTTAAATTCTATTCTGGATTTTACAGGAAGCTGATGCATAAACCCAGATGGAGATGCCAGGGATTGAACCCGGGGCCTCATACATGCTAAGCATGCGCTCTACCACTGAGATACATCCCCTGAAGTTTTACTGTTTTTTTTTTACGTTTTTCTGAGGTCACTGAATAAGAGAAGAAACCTGGGTGAAATATGTAATGTTAATGTTGTACATGGCTTCAAAACCTGGCGGTGGCTGGAAATCAATCCTGGGCAAAATGCTGGCACTGCTATGGTATAAATCATAGTGGAAAAGTAACACATCTGTTGCCTTTCTGCTGGACAATACAACGCTCACTGCACATCTTGTAACACATCTAATACTAATAATAATAATAATAATACATTTTATTTAAAGGTGCCTTTCACCGCACAGGGTGTTCATATATTAAACAGAAAAAACTAAAATAAAATATAAAATACGGGCGGCGGATACCCCCAATGGATTTCTATTCCATCGCCTTAAACACTCGACCACAAACACAAAAAGTGGTGCTGTACCTGTTTGCAGTGTTCAATTGGATTCGTAATACCAAACACGGGAAAGTACAAATCGTAGTTCACTGCCTGTGTCTGTGGATCCTCGTGGAGGCAGCTTGATTGATTGATATGCTCCCTTATTTGTACCATTACAGAGAATCAATTCAATTTTATTTATAAAGCGCTAAATCACAACAACAGTTATCTCACTGAGCTTTCCATAAAGAGCAGGTCTGGACTGTACTCTGTGATGTTATTTACAGAAACCCAACAGTTCCCACCAAGAGCAAGCACTAGGCAACAGAGGCAAGGAAAACTTCCTTTAAGAGGCAGAAACCTCGAGCAGAACCATGGCTCAGGGTGGGGGGGCATCTGCCTCGACCGGTTGGGGGTGAGAGAAAGACACACACACACACACAGAGAGAGATTTTTCAGTGAGGGTTGTTGAGAGTTCAACTCAGCAGAGTTTGATTGTGTGAAGTCAACACAAACAAAGAAATGTGTTTCCGCCCTGTTTCGAACAGTTAGGCGAACGTGATAACCACTACACTACAGAAACTGATGAAAAGAGTTGTTTTGCATGTTCGTGGGTAAATGCACCATTCATATTTAACTGCAACTGTTTAAAATGCTGTTAGACATGTTCATTTTTGACACATAGAGATTTTAAACAGGATTCAGTCACAGATGCTTTGTCATGGATTTGAGTGACAGCGAATATCTAGTAAACCTAAAGATATCTACATGTATTTACTGTGCTGCAGCATTCTGGATCAGCTGAAGAGTCTTTATGGACTTTTTTGAGCCGGCTGATAATAAAGAATTGCAGTAATCCAGCTTAGAAGTAACAAATACATGGACTAATGTATTTTTTCCATGAAGGTTATTGAGAGTTTAACTCAGCAGAGTTTGATTTGCAAAGTCAACACAAAGAAATGTGTTTCCGCCCTGTTTCGAACAGGGGACCTTTTGCGTGTTAAGCAAACGTGATAACCACTACACTACGGAAACTGACCTAGCTAATTTGCAGGTTTGTGAGGAAATGCCCCATTCATACAATTTCATACATTCATGCATGATCTACGGCGCCCACTGGGGCAGATTGAAGTCCAGTGTCAAGCAGTCGGGATGAAAGTCAGCCCCTCCAAGTCTGAA
This sequence comes from Percina caprodes, assembly GCA_013375575.1. Lineage (NCBI taxonomy): Eukaryota > Metazoa > Chordata > Actinopteri > Perciformes > Percidae > Percina > Percina caprodes. The sequence goes on from JABXJD010001168.1 coordinate 47,740, forward strand.
AGCGAAGGATTGCTCCCATCGGGTTGGGAGTCAGTTGCTGTCCCAAGTGAAGAAGTTCTTGTATCTCAAAGGCATATTTCAAATAGTGCAACTTGCCAACTGTGTCTGCGTTCTGTGATAGGCTAGTCGTCACAGCGCCCCCACACACACACTGTTCTGTGATAGGCTAGTCGTCACAGCGCCCCCACACACACTGTTCTGTGATAGGCTAGTCGTCACAGCGCCCTCCCTACACTGTTCTGTGATAGGCTAGTCGTCACAGCACCCCCTCCCACACACTGTTCTGTGATAGGCTAGTTGTCACAGCGCCTCCCCTACGCTATATGTTACAATTAAGTTAACTTACTACACATCTAAGCTAGTCGCTCTAACGTTAGCTAATGTTAATTTATCAAAACACAAACTGATAGCATTGACTAGTGTTAACAGAACCCTGTTAAAGTAAAAAATATAACACACCAATGAATATAAATTTTTGTTGTTTTCTGTCTAAATGGCTAAGGACATTAGACCTGTAAGCCTACTTTAAACTAGATGTGGAAAGTTGATTTTTTTCACCTGTGCTGTGGCTTAAAACGAGGTTGCACCGAGAGTTGAACTCAGATTGCTGGATTCAGAGTCCAGAATGCTAACCATTACACCATGGAACCTTCAAAAGCTCACAAAACACTGTACTTGCGTATCTTGCGCACATTCATGTCCTCTTAAATACAAAGAACTGCTAAGTTCTTAATTCCCAATATCATGTCTCAGTCATTAGTTCCAGATGAAAACACTTGTCAGAAGTGGGATTTGAACCCACGCCTCCAGTGGAGACTGAGACTTGAACGCAGTGCCTTGGACCGCTCGGCCATCCTGACTGCTCCAACAGATGTTCAGTAGGACCTGTCTCAAAAATTATAAAATAGTGAATCAACTATGTCATGATATAGTAGGTTCTCAGTCATCCAGGTCATAGTTAACAAGGGAAGTCTTGACAATGGCAATACATTGCTGTGGATGTGAAGGCATCTTATTGACTTTGTACCCCAATGTGCAATACAGGCTAAATCCTATGGTGGGAATCAAGATCCTCCAATGTTTCTGTCCACAATGTCCACCTGAATCCAGAAATGTCCCTGCCAGGTGGGAAATAGACTGACAATCGGGTCTGTTTGCAATACATATGTGTATACACACACACACACACACGCACACACACACTTGGTGTGTTGTAGGCTATATCTGTTTCAGTTATCACCGTTTTGAATGTCATTACTGTTCATACAAACATTTTGTTAACAAAATTCTGTCTTTATTGCCCAATAAATTAACTGTCGCTCTGCCTTTTCTTTCTCTTCGTTTATATAAATATACAAACATTAAAAACAGATTGCCCTGTTCTGCCTCTGATTGGCTAGTACTCATTGCGATCTGGGTCAGAGCCAATTAGAACCAGGAAGTGGGCAGGAAGTAACATTGTTGTCTCCAGTGTGTATGGGGAAAGGGGCGGGACCGAGGGAACAGGAAACACAATCGTTTAAAAGGTAGTTTTTCCTTGCCTCTGTCGCCTGGCCACTAGCAGATTGTGAAACTTCCTGCAAACCTGCATGACAGGTGATGATAGTGAGCACTCCAGACATATCCCACAATCAAGCGGTTGCCTTAACAGCGACTTGAGCTGTGGTATTCTTTTTCGCTTCTTCTTAATGCGTTCTGGCTTAAACAACTCATCACAAGCAGGAAGTGCAATTCAACACCTGAACAGGGACTTGAACCCTGGACCCTCAGATTAAAAGTCTGATGCTCTAACGACTGAGCTACCCAGGGTTAGGCTCCTGGAAAGGAGAGCTGCTTTTTTTAAGAAAGTATTAGAGTGGATATACTCCAAGAAAGACAAAGGTTTTACAACAAGATTGAAAATGATCCTGCTATCAAAGATATGTTTTCAGTGACGATACGATCCAGGAACGTAGGAAGACAGCAGGAATGGAAGACGGATCCAGGAACGGAAAACAACTACTATGAGGCTAGGAAGTGGAGGTTCAGGTAATTCAATTCAATTTTATTTATATAATGTTGCCACATCACAACAACAGTTATCTCACTGAGCTTTTCATAAAAGAGCAGGTCTAGACCGTACTCTGTGATGTTATTTACAGAAACCCAACAATTCCCACCAAGAGGCGACAGAGGCAAGGAAAAAACTTCCTTTTAAGAGGCAGGAACCTCGAGCAGAACCATGGCTCAGGGTGGGGGGGCATCTGCCTCGACCGGTTGGGGGACAGACAGAGAGAAACACAAACAGAGAAGAGACAGAAAGAGACAGAGAGAGAGAGACATGGAGAACTGCACTAGAGGATGTCGAGCAGGAACATGGAGGCAGCAGGTGTCTCCAACCACAGATCCAGACTCCACAGCTCCAGAGCCAGAAACACCTGCAGGAAGCGATAGGAGGAGAGAGGAGAGGGGCGAGAGAGCACAAGAATCCAGGAAAGGGAAGAAGTCGAGTTAGTAACATGCATTAATGGGATGAGCTTGCATATAGATGGAGAGAAGGAGGAGGAGAGAGGTGCTTAGTGCATCATGGGAAGTCCCCCGGCAGTCTAGGCCTATAGCAGCACAACTAAGGGATGGTTCAGGACTCTCCTGAGCCAGCCCTAACTATAAGCTTCATTAAAGAGGAAAGTCTTAAGCCTACTCTTAAATGTGGAGATGATGTCTGCCTCCTGAACCCAAACTGGAACCTGGTTCCACAGGAGAGGAGCTTGATAGCTGAACGCTCTGGCTCCCATACTATGGTACAATGAGCTCTTTAAGATAAGATGGTACTTGAACATGAAGAGCTTTGTAGGTGACAATGCAAAGAAGCTAAACAGGAGAGATGTGATCTCTTTTCCTAGTTCCATGGTTCCAAATCCATGGACTAGTTTTTCTGCATCATTTTTAGACAGGATATTCCTGATTGCACTGTGGAAACTTCTTGCAAACGTGATATCCACTACACTACGGGTATAGGTTAGGATATTCCTGAATGTGATGACTACTGCACTGTGAAAACTTCGGTAGGCCTGGCCACGAGTTTGATTGTACAAAGTTAACACTAACAAAGTAAAGTGTTTCCGCCCTGTTTCAAACAGGTGACCTTTCACATGTGAGGCGAACGTGATAACCACTACACTACGGAAACTGGTCCTGTGTTAAATCAATGCTGTAGGTACAGTTGTGTTCAGAATAATAGTAGTGTGTTTAAAAAGCTTAATAATGGGCAAAATCCTTAGAATAGAATAATATAAATGCTTTGGTAACATTTCACATTCAATTCCAAATCAGAACTGATCAAGTTTATTTTCTCCCTTTACAGAAAGTGAAGAAAAAAGAATATTAGGCTGTTCAAAAAAATAACAGTATTTTCATTTTTCTTTACAAACTCAAACATTTTCTGTATGAACTGAAAATGTCTCAAGGGTTCTCTTTACTTTGAATCACTGCACTAATATTTAGTTGCATAACCATTATTTGTGAGAACTGCTTCACATGTGTGTTGCATGGAGTCGACCAACTTCTGGCACCTGTGAACAGGTATCCCAGTCCAGGACCATTGAACTACATCCCACAATCCCTCTGCATTACTGGGTTTGGCCTCAGCCGTACTGTCACCTGTTTCTTCACAGAATCAGTCAGCTCACTAATTGAACACAACACAGCTGTTATTTTGAACACGCCCCTTTCAATTACAGTTTCAATCACACAGAATGAGCAGCATGCTTGTCATGACTGTTGGCTCTGTTGGTTTTCTACGCCTCTACAATACTTACTAGGACATTATTTGCCATGTACAAATATCTCTTCTACCAAAAAATAGGATTTAGGAGGTTAGTGATGTTGGACTGCTATTATTTTGAAAACAGCTGTACAAATGTAGGTCATAGATACAGACCGTACTCTCTGATAAGCATCTCTAAAAAACTAGAACTAGACATGTTGGTGGTGAAAAACTAAAACTAAATTTATTTTTTATTATTTAATTTTTTGTAATTGTGCCACAACTTTACACAAAATCTTAAGATAAATGATATTGAAATTGAAAGAGTAAAATAACTTAATTATCTGGGAGTCATAATCAATGAAAAATGATGTTGGAATCCACATATACACTATATTAATGCCAACATATCCAAATCAGTTGCCATACTGTATAAAACCAATTATGTATTAAATCAACGCTCATTGTACACGTTGTATTGTTTCTTCATACTTCCATACATGACTTACTGTTTGGAGGTATGGGGAAACACTTACAACACAAACACTCAACCTATATTCATTCTTCATAAGAGAGCCTTAAGAATTGTAAATAAAACCACTTATAGAGCACCAACTAATCCACTAATACAATTTAATCTGCTATAGAGGGTATAGAAAGAAGAAGAAAGGGAAGAAAAGAAACAAAAACAGTGTAAATGTATATAAAAATTAACCACGTTTAAAACATGCCACAAGCTATCTTGAGGGTTACCATTTTTATCATTTAAAATACGGGTCACTTCCTGTCACCCTGGAACTCCTACCGTCTTATAAACCCGGACCAAATAGTCGTCGAACGACAACGACAAGACAGCGATCAGGCGGTGGAACCGGGGTATTGAAGTCCCGTCCATACAACCGATGGATATGATCAAAACCTGTATACAGCCCAACCAATTACCAATCACATCACTGGAAAGTCAACATTACAACAGGGTCCTGACAGGGTAGTGGATGTTGATTTGTCAAAATGGACAGTAAGCTGCCAGAACATGATTTGCCTCGAGAAATCTCACCATGGAAATCAGATTGAGGGTCATAATCTCTTGATGTATCACCCTTCCAGAGTGTCTACCATTGTGTCACCAGCAAAAGGGAGTTAACAGATGATGGTTTTGATCTGTCGACCTATGGTCTATGGGCCCAGCACGCTCCACTGCACCACTCTGCTGAAAATCACCCTAGATGGGACTTGAACCCACCATCCCCGGCTTAGGAGACCAGTGCCTTATCTATTAGGCCACTGGGGCTTTACATCACCCAGTTTCACCAGTTCAGGAGAAATACATATACAGTTCTGGAGACGTAATGAAACAGTAATCTTGACCTTTGACCTCCAAAATCGAAATCAGTTCATCCGCGACTCCAAGTGGTTATGTATGCCAAATTTAAAGTGATTTGAGTGAAAATATCTAGTAAACTTAAATATATCTAGAAGTGTTTTCTGTGGCCGAAATGCTGGAATAGCGCCACCTATCGATCGATGTGCCAAATAATCAGCATGTGCATTCCTCGTTAGTATAGTGGGCAGTATCTACGCCTGTCACACAGAAGACCGGGGTTTGATTCCCCGACGGGGAGATGTTTTTATCAGCTGCATAACAATGCTACAAGGCCTTGAGGAAGTCAGCGTTGGACTACTCATGAGGGAAAAGTGGGCCTCGCTCAGGCTGTGTTCAGCATGGGAGGAGAACTCCTGACCCTAAATGGGAATATTGTCAAGCGATGGAAAGAGCACAACTCCTGGACATGAACAACACATCACAAGGTGCAGCAGGAGGTGGGAGAGTGCTGGGAGAAGGACTTTTGGTCGGCACCAAGGAAAACCGTTCGCCATCTCTGGAGGGGCAAGCGGGGAACCATACAAGCTGTGTACAGTAAGGATGGGACGCTGTTGACCTCAACTCCACAGTGGCAAATCCCCAGGGATTTATGAAATCCGTCCAGAAATGCTGAAAGTTCTGGGTGAACTTTCAGCACATTTGACTGCCTTCTATACACTTGCCAACAAAGAGCACCACTGTTTGCATCCAATGGTGTGAGAACGTAGCTATTCCAGATGCTGAATGTAGGGCTAGTGGAGCAATGGATAACACGTCTGACTACGGATCAGAAGATTCTAGGTTCAACTCCTGGCCGCTCGAGCTGCTATTTAGCTACTAAATCCATTGTTCGTCATTTCCAACTTTACCCCTTTACAAACTGGCTATCAAAGTAAATTTACATGTATAAAGAGCCAAATGATGAGGAAATATGGTTTCAACATGTGTGTAAATTCATCTAAGCCTCTCAGTGTCAGACAACTACAGCAGTCATCAAGCTTTTGCTGTTGTTGTTTTTTTGCTAACATATTACATACAGTTCTAAAATGTGACATTGTAGTTCTGGAATGGAACATTAGGTAAGCGCTGGACATGATCGTATAATGCTGGAACATTTTAGTCTGGGAAATTACAGGGATTGTTCCACTGGGATGGAACTGCCAATCTTGTGACTGACAGCCAATCTCATCCAATGAACCACAGCCACTCTCTAAAATACACCGCCCAACGTGGGGGTCGAACCCACGACCGTGAGATTAAGAGTCTCATGCTCTACCGACTGAGCTAGCTGCACTACTTGAATGTTTAGTTGTGGTCTTACATTTTTCTTACAGATCTAGAATGTTACTTGGCAGTTCTAGAATGTTAATTTGAAGCTCTAGAATGTTAAGCTGCCATTGTCGAATGTTAGGTTTAAGTTCTAGAATGTTAAGCAGCAGTTTGGGAATGTTAGGTCAAAGGTCCAGAATGTTAAGCTGCAGTACTGGATTGTTAAATTGCAGTTCTGGAACAGTAGGTTGAAGGTTGTAGGTTTAAGACTTTTAAGACTCATGGAGGTGCTGTGGCTTAGTTGGTTAAAGTGCCTGTCTAGTAAACAGGAGATCCTGGTTTCAAATTCCAGCAGCAACAAGGTGCTGCTGAGATTACATCTGTTTGTGTCCCATCATTATGTGTACCCATCCTCCATTAAGCTACCCTGGTAGAAAATGAAGATGGCATGTTACATTTACACAGAAACACTACATTAACACAGACTTAAGATGATACATACAAACACATGAAATGCAAGTTTACGCTACGATATACACCAAGTTCATTTATCAGCCATTTCTGTTCATTTGGCCTATTTATGTTGTTTGTACACTGTGTACACTGTACACTGGAGCCTCTGCGACCTCTTGAGTAAGCCAGAGCTCAAGGTTGTCTGATCTGGCCTCCTTTGGCAGGGGATTAACTACGCTGTTGAGGTCTTGGAAACTCCAAGGGTAAACTTGTTAATTGTTGATCTGGACTGGTTTGGAAATGAATCAGATCATCTAAAGGGGGTGGATTAACTACTCACATTAAACCTGAAATACCCTCAAGATGTGAATGATCCTTTAGAACTGAAATGCCTGGAAATCCCCATCAGTCATTCAGAACTTCCCAAGGTACTTGTGGGATAGACTCTTGGATGGTACTAACTGTAATGAAGTCTGTCAGGCCTCGGGGGTTCTACACTGTAAAAACTGTGCATGTTTTCCAGCTGTGATGGCCGAGTGGTAAAGGCGTTGGACTTGAAATCCAATAGGGTCTCCCTGCGCAGGTTCAAACCCTGCTCACAGCGACTTCTAACTACAAAAACAACATTTCTGCAGTCATCTGGGAAAAATTATCAAACTTCTCACTGGTAGTGATACTTTGAAAGTAGGTATGATGCTATGGTGTGAGCAGCTGCTTAAAATGGTATCACTATTAAACCCATTCACTAACTGTTGACTAATAACCAACATTTAACCCCAAATCCCCGCAATCAGAGTGCAATAACCAATTTGTGGAAAACCAAACTATTTTGACCAATAAGGTCGCTCTATACAGACAGAACCATATGTCTTTACCATCTCATCCACCAAGGGCCCAACAGGATCATGGGACTGTGTACTCTGGTTACCCATAACCAAGAGTGGAAGTACTTCTCTTTACACTACAATATACTCGTCACTACGAGGCTTAGTTTAATCACGGCAAACTTTGCAAAATCCTGAACACCTTCAACTGTTTCTTGTAGATTTTACCATAAAATCTATGTCAAAATCAATTAGATTACTCGTTACTGAAAAAAGTAACGCCGTTATTTTATAACACCGTTATTCCCATCACTGCTTGTGAGATAGGCTCTTTGTGTACCGATTGATGGTACTAACTGTAATGAAGTCTGTCCAGCCTCGGGGGTTCTCCGCTGTAAAAACTGAACCGGGCCTACAGTATTGACCAATACGGTCGGCATTCTAACCTCAGCTGACACGCTCACGCCACGCAGGCCGTGTGCAGGAGCACTAAGCTTCCAAGGTAAGACTGAAGGAACTCATGAAGTTAAAAACTTCACAATCTTCACAATAAAGTTGCAAAAAACTCCAACAAAAGGTTTTTATTGGCTTTAAAGCTGTTGGATGGAAACACCCATTCACCAGCTTTATTGGCATGAGTTTTTTTACTGAACTTCAGTCTCCATGCCCGTCCCCTTTAACTGGATGTACATGTAGAGACTCAATCCTGGATAAAAGCCACACTTGTTATTAGGTTGGCTTTAAAGGTTTTAAACTTGGTGGAGAGTTTTTTGTGTGCAACATGGACACATGTAATGTTCTGGTCCAAAACCACGTCACATGTCACTTTTGTGCTCTGGAAAATCAGAGAATAACTTTGTTGCACTTGTTAACCCTTGTGTTGTCTTCCCGTGAAAAATCTTTCTTTTTGACACTTTTGTTGACACTTTTTATCAATGTTTTTAACTTGTTCTTACGTTTTTGTGCTTTTTTTCAACACTTTTGACATTTTCTTGAATGTTTGTCCTTTTTTTGACATTTTCAACACTACGTAACACTAACTTATTAACTTTAGTTTTTCAGTTATTTTTGGAATTGATGGTCAATAATAAAAGTATTATAGGGATGTATACCTGATGTTTGAGTTAGAATAGCAGAAATTAGGAATTATTTAGAAATAATTAGAAATTAAAGGAAAGTATGTTGATGGATAATCATAGATTGGAATATGTCAACTTTTACTCAATACTATTTCAAAAACACTTCCATTTTTTTTTTTCAAATGCTATAAAACTGAACAAGACACCCCAAAATTAATTAAAGTAGAGATTTGTACTTTCCAAAGAAGTTTGTGTGGAATAAATCCTGTTATTTTGGGTAATTACAATTGGGTAGTTAATTTCAATTTGACCCGAGGACAACATGACAGTTAAGAATACACCACCATATGCAAACATTAACTTAACTGATAATGAGGCACTGCTGGGATTTGGACCCAGGATCTCCTGTTTACAAGACAGGCGCTTTAACCACTAAGCTACAGCGCCTCCTGCAGGTTTTCCTGTCATGCAAGAATACAATGAGCTAGTGAACAGGGTTCCATCCATCCATCTTCATCAACCAACTCCAGCAGGGGACCCCAAACTTCCCTTTTCCGAGCAACTGGGGGATCCTGAAGCGTTCCCAGGCCAGGTTGGAGATATAATCCCTCCACCTAGTCCTGGTTATTCCTTAAGGCCTCCTCCCAGCTGGACGTTCCTGGACCACCTCCCGAGGGAGGCCCCTGGGAGGCATCCTTACCAGATGCCTGAACCACATGTGAACCACATACCCAATCCCCATGCTGCACATTAAGCCCTGGTAGCAAATGAAAAAGGCATGTTACATTTACACAGAAACACTGCATTAACACAGACTTAAGATGATACATGAGATGCAGAGTATTGGAAGTTTAAGATACAATACACACCTAATTCATTCATCAGGCCTTGTGGTTCTGTTTACAGAAACAACATCCTGTTATATCGTGTGATCATACATGAATTTACGAGGGTCCTTGTGACTTCAGCTGTTGGTCATGGCCTGCAACAAATCCGGACCTGGTGGGGGTTGACGGACTGCGGATCACGGAGCAGTCACGAAGTGGAGTGGATCCGCAGTTGGTGGAAGTCAGGGGTAAGACCTCCTAGAGACTGCCTGTGTGGCGTGAGCATGGCAAATCTGTTGCGTGGCATTTTCTTGGTCTTTGCACACCAGAAACATGTCTGACGTGGCGCTGCTGCTGCTAGCCTTGTCTGTACACATGTATGTTTCTCATTGACATGATTCAATAACTTGTTAATTGTTAATTTGGACTGGTTCGGAAATGAATCCGATCATCTAAAGGGGGTGGATTAACTACCCACATTACACCTGGAATACCCTCAAGATGTGAATGATCCTTTGGAACTGAAATGCCTGGAAACCCCCATCAGTCATTCAGAACTGCCCAAGGTACTTGTGAGATAGACTCTTTGTTGTCTGATTGATGGTACTAACTGTAATGAAGTCTGTCAGGCCTCAGGGGTTCTCCAGTGTGAAAACTGTTTCAGGTTTACAGCTGTGATGGCCGAATGGTTAAGGCGTTGGACTTGAAATCCAATGGGGTCTCCCTGCGCACGTTCAAACCCTGCTCACAGCGATTTCTAACTACAAAGTAGATAAGAAATCAGTGATTGGAAGTTGGCACCTAACAGTTGCTATTTTGAAAATTGATTTGACACTATGGTAAAAGCAGATGCTTCAAAAGGCGTTTATTTTTAAGCCCATTTACTAACTGTGGACAAATGACCCACATTTAACCCCAAATACCCACAAGGTGTTTTATTTGCCTGATTAATTAGTTAATTAATTAATAAGTGTGCTACTTTGGCTCCACTACAGGTCTGTGTCTGTCCATCTGCTCCATTTCACTCACCACTGAGTCAGACTTAATGCCCCGCCCACAACACCGTCTGATTGGCAGCCAACTTAATAACAAGTCTGGGGATGAAATGCAAACAGATGTAATCTCTGCAACAACAAGGTGCTGCTGGGATTTGAACCCAAGATCTACCTGTTTACTAGACGGGCACTTTAACCAACTAAGCCACAGCACCTCCGTCAGTACTATAGTCCCGTTCTGGGCAGTAACCCGGATGCAAGGCCGTATTGGAGGCACTCGGTGTAAACAACTGAACAGAGTACAGGGGAGTATTGGGCACTTTGGATACTTTAAGTGAATGTAGCCATGACAACAGAAAAGCATCCAAGATATAAAGGCGTATAGGGAAGGACGATATTTAGAGAAATTACAGTTTATTGGTGGTGCAGATCCCTACGAGTTGGGTCCCTTATTCTTGTAAACATGACGACCCGGTGATTCTTCCTTCAGTTCATATCACGATATAGTCAACTAATATCAAATAATCAATTTATTAATTTTTATTACAGCAGCATCGAAGACGTTAAAATCAGGCAGTCAGCCCCCAAAGTACCTTGGCCGGTAAAGTTCATGTTTATTTCACCTCTGACCTCAGTCAGCAACACATGCACCTGAAACCCCACCCAACAGTGATGTCACAGGGTCCTGGTTTACACCTGGGCCATGTTCAGCCCCAACAAAACAAGGTTTAAAAGCTTTAAAAAATGTGTTCAATCCATTTCCCTTTTGATATTCATCTGCATCATTTTTAGATATTTTAGAAATGGTTATGTAATACAATATATTTAATTTAATGTTTTTGCCTGTTATGTTTAATTTATTAGGCAATAAAGACGAAAAAATTCTGAACATTAATGACATTCAAAACGGTGATAACTGAAACAGATATAGCCTACAACACACCGTGTGTGTGTGTGTGTGTGTGTGTGTGTGTGTGTGTGCATACACATATGTATTGCAAACAGACCCGATTGTCAGTCTATTTCCCATCTGGCAGGGACATTTCTGGATTCAGGTGGACATTGTGGACAGAAACATTGGAGGATCTTGATTCCCACCATAGGATTTAGCCTGTATTGCACATTGGGGTACAAAGTCAATAAGATGCCTTCACATCCACAGCAATGTATTGCCATTGTCAAGACTTCCCTTGTTAACTATGACCTGGATGACTGAGAACCTACTATATCATGACATAGTTGATTCACTATATTATCATTTTTGAGACAGGTCCTACTGAACATCTGTTGGAGCAGTCAGGATGGCCGAGCGGTCCAAGGCGCTGCGTTCAGGTTGCAGTCTCCACTGGAGGCGTGGGTTCAAATCCCACTTCTGACAAGTGTTTTCATCTGGAACTAATGACTGAGACATGATATTAGGAATTAAGAACTTAGCAGTTCTTTGAATTTAAGAGGACATGAATGTGCGCAAGATACGCAATTGCAAGTACAGCGTTTTGTGAGCATCTTTATTGTCAACACATGTAAAGTTGTCCTTGGCCATTCAGACTGAAAACAACAACAATTTATAATCATTGGTGTGTTATATTTTTTACTTTAACAGGGTTCTGTTAACACTAGTCAATGCTATCAGTTTGTGTTTTGATAAATTAGACATTAGCTAACGTTAGAGCGACTAGCTTAGATGTGTAGTAAGTTAACTTGATTGTAACAGATGTTAAGCTAACGTTATAGCTAGCTCTCAAGTTAAATGCATGGTGAATTCAGTGTTAGTCTTGTTAGACTTATGTGTTAGTTTGTAGGCATTTAATAAACAGGTTGACTAATGTTAATTGACAGTTTAATCGTAGCTTCATCTTCCTGCTGCCTGGGCTTGTAGACTAGCGTTAGCTAGCCCACTTTACTCCTAACTTACTGTAAGCATGTTTTCTAATCTTGTCAATGTGGTAACATAAAGACAACATGTGAAATCATGTAGGTAAAGGTGCTGAATGTGCCCTAACAGCAATCATTTAGCTATGATTCTACATAACGGAGCCCTAGGTAGGTGCGTGCCTGAGTTACCGTTAGCCTACCGTTAGCCTACCGTTAGCCTAATCCAAACACAACACGGAGTGGCAGACACAGCGTGCAGCTTCAGGCTAAGAGCAGATTTAAAAAGCAATAAAAGCAAAAATAATCATCAGATTGTGCTTCATGAGGAAAACAATAAATAAAGATTGTGGGTTTGTGTAAGCAAACCTTGATATTGTGGGTCTTTAATATTAACGTTTAAGTTATACCCCGGTCCTTCCCTTTACCGTTTTCATATACGGGCGTATAACATATACCTACAATCTCAGTCTTTGGATGGTATAGGTAGCGTATCTCTACCGTGACGGCCGACATGAGACGCAGTTGTCATTTTTCTCAGGCATTGTTGATTTTAGATTATTGTAACCAGCATTAAGTGAGTAGGTTGTCATCACACAGAAGACTGGGGTTTGATTTCCCGATGGGAATGCTTTCATCAGTTTCCGTAGTGTAGTGGTTATCACGTTTGCCTAACACATGAAAGTTCTGCTGTTCGAAACAGGGCGGAAACACATTTTGTTGTTTGTGTTGACTTCCTATCCAGAACTGTGCCATAGCTGCAGTCTTACTTAGTTTCTACGTTAGGTTGATAAATGAGGGCCATTAGCTCTAAGGATGTGCTTAAATACATAATTGAAGTGAGCACAATGGTGGAATCTTTTGACCTTGTCATAAGCTAAAGCCTTTTTCCAAGCTAAAACAAAACAAGGCGCTCTTCTGCAGACGCACAGCTGTGCTGCAGCATTCTGGATCAGCTGAAGAGTCTTTATGGACTTTTTCGAGCAGCCTGATAATAAAGAATTGCAGTAATCCATCTTAGAAATACCAAATGCATGGACTAGTTTTTCTGCATCATTTTTAGACAGGATATTCCTGAATGTGATGACTACTGCACTGTGGAAACCTGTGACCTAAATGCTGGAATAGCACCACCTATCGATCGATGTGCCAAATATTCAACATGTACAGTATCTCCGACTGTCACGCGGAAGACCGGGGTTAGATTCCCTGACGGGGAGATTTTTTTTTAAGGCCTTGAGGAAGTCAGCGTTGGACTACTCATGAAGGGAAAGTGGGCCTCGCTCAGGCTGTGTTCAGCATGGGAGGAGAACTCCTGACCCTAAATGGGAATATTGTCAAGCGATGGAAAGAGCACAACTCCTGGACATGAACAACACGTCAGGAGGTGCAGCATGAGGTGGGAGAGTGCTGGGAGAAGGACTTTCGGTCGGCACCAAGGTGTTTCTGGAAAACCGTTCGCCATCTCTGGAGGGGCAAGCGGGGAACCATACAAGCTGTGTACAGTAAGGATGGGACGCTGTTGACCTCAACTCCACAGTGGCAAATCCCCAGGGATTTATGAAATCTGTCCAGAAATGCTGAAAGTTCTGGGTGAGGAGGGGCTGTCTTGATTGACACGCCTCTTCAACATTGTTCTGGAAAGGAGGGTTTCACCAATCATTTAACCTTAGGTTAATGAGGGACAATCTCAGCAAGGTGATTGATGGATGATTTTAGTTACTTCACCAAGCAATGTCATAACAATTGAGCACAAATGATGCTGCTCCAAGACATCACATTGGTTGGCTTCTAGCTATGTAATAAACACAACTGGCAGTGATGGGATTTTAACTCACGCCTCACGAGAGACTGGAGCCTAAATCCAGTGCCTTAGACCACTCGGCCACACGACCTGCATGTAACACATTTCTACTTTGTGACACACGCAGGGACCGTAACTAACGGTTATGCAATAAAAATTAAGATATCCATATAAAGACTCTAATGTATTGATCATTTCTCTATTGTTTAATCTTCAACAAATATCGAGATAATGAACAATAATCCAGATAAGGTTTGAATGTGATCACAAAGTTCTCCCTACAGCCTCTCATGAACAAATAAATCTTTAGCTCCTCTTTGGATATTTTCAACACATTCCATTATATTGATCAAAAAATGTCTAATGTCATTTTCATTGCAACTTACTCCCAAAATGAGAAATTGAACTTGACAAGAAAACAGGATTAGTTTGAATAGCATCATTGTGTAGGTGGGCTCCTTAAATCCAGGTTAGGACCAAGCTAAACACGTCTTGCACATGTATTTTTTGGTTGCAAAGTAACTTCCTGTTTAGGGAGGAACTTCCTGTGTCAGTGAAAGTAATGGATACCACAGATGAGCGTCAAGAATATATACATATGTTAAAGTGACAATATAAGTATGTGGCTGATACTAAGTATATGGATGTGAGAAAAAGGTTTATACATGTGAGAATGAAAATAGGTATATGTAATAAATAGAATGTTTGGAATGTATGTAAGAGTAAAGGCTGTATGTATTGTATGTAAGAGTAACTCTCAAGGCACTGTGTCCTATTTGGCAGCCTAAAAACTGGTTTTAGGCTGCAGGAAGAATGCAGAATAGAAAGAGATCACTGATGCGGTCAACGTGTTGCTGTATTAAATCGGACTCCAGCAGAAGTTTATTTAATTTATACATCCTTGACATATGTATACTCCTAATAGTAATATTTAGGCTTATATTGCAATCTCGTAGCCTTACATGTAGGTGTACCCATTATTAAATAAACACGGTGGCAAAGTTTATGCAGTGTTTTTTAATTTTTCTTGTGGTTTTTTGGTGAGACAGAGCCAGTCAACAGCTGGGAGGGAGAGCCCGTGTGTCCTCTACCTCTACACTTGGCACTATTTCACATCTTCTGTCTGTAGTTCTCTATTCTGTCAGGGCTTAACTCTGTCCCCCCCACGCAAGAAGTATTATGCTTTTGGGTCATCCGTCCATCTCTACATCAGAATCAGAAATACTTTATTGATACCCGATGGGAAACTCCGGAAATGAGTGCTCCTTCGAGCCGGATTTGAACCAGCGTCCTAAGGATTTCAGCTTTATGCCTCTACAGTCCTCCGCTCTACCAACTGAGCTATTTAAGGGAAGTAATACATAGCTACGCACTTCCCATTCTTGTGAATGTGATAATTTAGTACCCCCTGAAGGGAATTTCTTAAGGTTTTTCAAAAACATTCACATGAACTCGCAGATCAATTGACAAAACTCCTAAAACACATGAAACACCTGAAACACACCAAACACCTGAAACATATCAAACACCTGAAACTAAACAAACACTTCAAACACATCAAATATATCAAACACCTAAAACACATCGAACACATGAAACACATCAAGCACCTGAAACACATCAAAAACATCAAATATATCAAACACCTAAAACACCTGGAACACCTGAAACACATTAAACATCTGAAACACATCAAACACATGAAATACCTGACCACACATCAAACCCTTGAAACACATCAAAAACATGAAACACGTAAAATACAAAACACATCAAACACATTAAACATATGAAACACCTGAAACAAATGAAACACATTAAACACCTGAAACACATCAAACAACTGAAGCACATCAAATACCTGAAACAAATCAAAGACATCAAACACCTGAAACACATCAAACACCTGGAACACATTAAACACATCAAACACCTGAAACACATCAAACACATCAAACCCCTGAAACATATCAAACACTTGGAACACATCAAACCCCTGAAACATATCAAACACTTGGAACACATCAAACCCCTGAAACATATCAAACACTTGGAACACATCAAACCCCTGAAACATATCAAACACCTCAAACACATCAAACACATCAAACCCCTGAAACATATCAAACACTTGGAACACATTAAACACATCAAACACATAAAACACACCAAACACCTGAAACCCACCAAACACCTGAAACACATCAAACACCTGAAACAGATGAAACACCTGAAACACACAAAACACCTGAAAAATATCAAACACCTGAAATTAAACAAAAACCTGAAACACATCAAACACATCAAACACCTGAAACGCATTAAACACATAAAACACATCAAACATATCAAACACCTGAAACACATCAAACACCTGAAACATATCCAACACCTGAAACACATCAAACACCTGAAACACATCAAAAACATCAAACATATCAAACACCTGAAACATATGCTGCTGTAACAAGGGAATGTCCCCACTGTGGGATGAATAAAGTATTATATAATCTAAATCTTGCTTAAATGGTGTAGATGGAACATCCGAAGCACCTTTGATCCGCATCATAGGGTCAAAAGCATCAAAGGATCAAAAGCATTCCTTTAATGTGCCAACATTCTATTTTTTTAGTGACATATCAGATTGGTGGAACTTGCTGTTACCATGGAAACGTTCACTGCACCTGCAAACTCACCAACATTCCTATTTTATGCTAATTTGACAAATTCTATGCTTTTCAGAATTTACATAAACAAATGTTAAGTTTCTATAATATAAATAACTATTAAAGATCTTATGAAAAATCTATTAAGTTGTTAAAATTCAGCTTCTTTAAATTAACCCATTAACTTTCAGCATAATGCATCAGTACTAATATCAAATTATATTGTAGGTGCTTTCTGCATATTTTTCATCATTTAACATTTAGGTAAATATACGCATCAGAGCCAACTCTGTGTCTGAATATTAGGACTGGGATCTGGGTAAAAAATTATATACCCCCCCAGGGTTAGTAGATTTTAAATCAAGGTATATTTATCAATAAACAATTAAATGAAGAATACAAATGTAGTATACTAAATTTGATAGTTTACTGATATGTATATAAGCAGATTTTAAAAATTATCTGTAAAAAATCTTTCAATGAAAATCATTATCTGTAATTACCAATGTGCCAACAAGAATCAAAGAATCAAATCAAAGTTTATTAAACTTATTCAACACTGTCTGCTCAAGTTAGCTTGGCTTGCTAAATGAAAATAAAATGACAGGGTTGTAACCTAGCAACAGTTATCGTTTGTAAGACACCATAATGTTTTTGATTACTCAATTTGAGGGACATTTTTCCGAGAAAAAAAATGCTAATATTGTGTCTCTAAAAATAACCTCAGGCCCCAGAGGTTTAACCAAAATACAAGTCAAGAATAACCAGAACTGGACCCCAAGCAGTTATGACGGGGTCCAAGCCTCTCCGTGCAAGTCGGCCCCTACGACCCGGGGAGCGCACAAAAGTGGAACCTAAAGCAAAACAGTGGCATGCTTAACCACCATTACTGTTTTTCCCTCTCATTCCCCCTGCTCTGGTGTTTCCTCCTCATTCCCCCGCTCTGGTGTTTCCCCCTCATTCCCCCTGCTCTGGTGTTTCCTCCTCATTCCCCTGCTCTGGTGTTTCCCACCCTCATTCCCCCTGCTCTGGTGTTTCCTTCTCTCATTTTTATGGCAGTCTTAATAAGTTGCAGGGCTTGCATACTCAAAGTTCAAGTAGGATACCTTGAATGTGTACTTTACTACTCACGTTCACAGTACTATAGTAAATGTACATAGTTACACCCTCCCCTTGGTGTAGAGGTCTTAAACATCTCTAGTTCTTTTCTATCCTGTTGTTCTCTTCTATACCTGAAACCTGGATGAGCTGTAATTTTCTAATGTTAAACTCAGATAAAACTGAAGGTATTGCTCTGGGGCCCAAGCACCTCCGTGACGCATTATCCAAAGAGATAGTTACTCTGGATGGCATCACCCTGGCCTCCAGCACCACTGTGAGGAATCTTGGAGTTGGAAGGACTCCGAGTGATTCGGTTTCCTCCCACACGCCAAATCAACTGTGAAAGTTAAAATGAAATAAAGTTCAAACAAAATCAACAACTTCAGCTCAAGTTCTGTTCTTGTATTTCCTGCATCTGTAAACGTCACGTATGATTTCAATCATGGAAATGAAATGGATAGAAAGCAGCGTAGCAGAACGGTTAGAGCAGCAGCTATTTCTAGGTGTACCATTGCCATGGTAACATATGAGCTTTAGTAGAGGGTAGTCTATATCGTTCACGTTGCACTGGGATTGCTCCGATGCTGCATGAAATCTTGCCTGGCGACCTAAATGATGAAGAATTTATTCAATCTATTTGATCCGTAGAACACAGAGAAGAACCAAAAACAAAAAAAAATCCCACTGATCATATCAAAATTAAAAGTTAAAAACAGTTATATTGAGTATGAAAACTCTTGTTCATTACATTTTACTTCATGATTACAACCGCATGTGTTGTATTCGTTGTTGCAAAACTTGTACTGTATATAGTTTGTTTGTTACCATGACAACACCACTGATCTGAAGCTCAATGCTGATGCTCTCATATAAATAGTTTTCAAATCAGCAATAAATATAACAATTTCTGATCAACCCATATCAATTGCATGTTTAAAATAACATACCGGTTATGCCCCGCCCATTTCAACACAACCCGACCCACTTCCTTTTCAAATTTTGGACTACAACAAACATTTGACTGGCCTTCTATACACTTGCAAAAAAAGCGCACCGCTGTTTGCACACAATGGGGAAAGAACGTAGCTATTCCAAAAGCTGAATGTAGGGCTAGTGGAGCAATGGATAACGCGTCTGACTACGGTTCAGAAGATTCTAGGTTTCGACTCCTGGCTAGCTCGAGCTGCTATTTAGCTACTAAATCCATTGTTCGTCATTTCCAACTTTACCCCTTTACAAACTGGCTATTAAAGTAAATTTACATGTATAAAGAGCCAAATGATGAGGAAATATTGTTTCAACATGTGTGTAAATTCATCTAAGCCTCTCAGTGTCAGACAACTACAGCAATCATCAAGCTTTTGCTGTTGTTTTTCTGTTTTTGCTTGCTAATCATCTTTCCTTGAAAAACAAGTTTGTCCCTGAAGGACAGAATCAGCAGTGCTAGATAAACCATCCATGACATTTTCTTTTGTTAGTCAACAATTAGGGAAACCGGGAAAATATCAGTATAGTCGCTATTCAGAGTTCCAACTATGCTATGACAACAACAAGGCCCTGCTGTTACCAAGTGGCCGTGATTGTATAGTGGTTAGTACTCTGCGTTGTGGCTGCAGCAACCCCGGTTAGAATCCGGGTTACGGCAGTTTTACTGTCATAGCTCTAGATTTTTCCATCCTCTGCTTCATTTTACATTGATTGAAACTGGACAGCTTAGGATAAAAGTCCTGCAGGAGGCCCCACATTTTGGACTACAACAATGATTCTGTCCACTTTCCAACAAAGATCAACACTGTTTGCATAGAATGGTGTGAGAACCCAGAAATGACGTACTAAACCCAAGCGTTTTTGACTGAAAAATTCAAGTTGAATTTTAGTAAAAGGTTTTGCTTCAAAAGTATTCTGTTGTCCAAGGTAATCAGAAACCTGAATCTGGCAGTGGAGCCATAAAAAGACCCCATGCCAAACTACTTGACCATTGCCTTTCAAGTCAATGACAGATTGGAGCTGCATTTCCTTGATGAAAAATTGCTAAAACATTGTTTTATGTGGCTTGTTGGTCTAGGGGTATGATTCTTGCTTTGGGTGCGAGATGTCCAGGATTCAAATCCCGGACAAGCCCCAAGGACACAACATTGTTAAGATGAAGCGGATCGTTTAAAGTCCTGCTTTGAATCAGGTCCACCCATATAATAGAATGGAAGTATTTTGTTCATGTAGAATATTGCCAATTATACATTTTCAAATTTAAACTGTTAACAACGCATTACGTGGTGGTGGCACGGAATGTGTGACAATTATGCGTGGCCACCACGGAAAACAACGCCAAAGTGATGTCAATGAGAAGATGACGTAGCATTTGGAGCGACTAAGGTAGCGAGTAGTATGAAAGGCCAAAAATCCGTGAAGGGAGGTTGGTTGGGGTGTTGGACGGGTCAAACAGAAGACCCAGTAGAGCGTGCACTTTGCCCGTGTCTGGTAGTACTAGCCAATTGAATAGGTCATCAACATTTGTGCCAACAGGTATAGCACCACTTTTTGGCTGTTGTGGTCGAGTGTTTAAGGCGATGGACTAGAAATCCATTGGGGTATCCCCGTGAAGGTCCAAATCCTGCCGACAACGAAAGGCATCCCATAACGGTGGTAGTAAGGCAATGACACATCACATTATACCAAATCGCAGAGGAATAGCAACAGGTATAGCACCACTTTTTGGGTTGTCTTGAAGAAGTCTAGTGAAGCACAGTGAGTCTCTAAGAAGGATGTTCTAATGCCAGTTGGGTCTCTCAGGATCCCACCTTGCTCCTTCCCACCTGCCTCACCTGGAGACTTAGGCTGCCGCTGCTTTGACCTTTTCCTGTGTGGCTCCGGCTCCTTTGTCCAAATGGGCATAGAGGCGATTCTTCTTTGTTGCTGTGTCTTTGGCGGCCGCTTGCAGCTCGGGCCATTTGGGCCGTGGCCGCAGCCATCCTGATTACAGCCACGTGGGGGGATCTGCATGTGCTTTCTTTCCAGCAAGTTTCTGGATGTCCAAATGGCATCTTTGATGGCGGCCAGGGTGAGCCACTGATTTGCAAATTCACATGCTGGTATCTGTTTCTTTTGGCTTCCCTCCCAGAGCCTCAGCGACTCGGGCTCGCCACATCCAGGTCGGGAGCAGGATGAGTGTGCTGACATGCCCCAGGAGTGCGTAACGGACCTGACCGGGAGGATGAGATGAGCCACCATCCATTACAAGTTGCCGAGTCTGTTTGGGAGAGCCAAATAATTCATGTTGAACCAAACAGTTAAGGGCTCATCAAAAGCCAGCCCACGCACTGGACTTACTGGATCCCACTCCTGTATAACTGAAATGAGAGAGCGACAATTTGTTAAAACATACACTTCTTCTTGCTTAAAGTGAAAACGTTTTAAAAAGGTCTGGATAAAAGCATAGGCTGGTGGCAGGATTACAGACCCAGGTACTTTAAGATCAGAGGGTAAGGTCTTCAATCTTCTGAGGTATGATCCCATCCAGAACCGTTGCCATAGCTGCAGTCTTAGGATTTCTGGATGGGGCCGTGGCTGCTGTTATGTGTATAGCTGGAAATCTGCTCCTAAAAACAATAACAGGTCCGGCACTCCTTTCCCTCCTTTCTCCTTTGGCTTCTTATTCACTCTGCTTTGCACTCGTTCCCACTTGGACCCCCACAGGAAATAAAAAATGGCTCGTTCCAGGTCTAAAATCTCTTTTCTGGGTGTGATACTCGTCAATTGATCTGCGAGTTCATGTGAATGTTTTTGCAAAATCTGAATTCCCTCCAAGGGGTCCTGTGTTGTCACATTCACAAGAATGGGAAGCTCGCAGTTATGTACCAAATCCCTTCGATAGCTCAGTTGGTAGAGCGGAGGACTGTAGAGGCATATAGCTGAAATCCTTAGGTCACTGGTTCAAATCCGGTTCGAAGGAGCAAGGTTTTCCTGAGTTTCCCATCGGATATCAATAAAGTGATTCTGATGTAATGATGGATAGATGACCCAAAAACATAATACTTCTTGCCGAAACATAACAAGAAACAAAAAAAGAGGTGAGACAGAGTTAAGCCCTGACAGAATAGAGAACTACAGACAAAAGATGTGAAATAGTGCCAAGTGTAGAGACAGAGGACACACAGGCTCTCCCTCACAGCTGTTGCCTGGCTCTGACTCACAAAAACATTAGAAAAATTAAAAACACTGCATAAACTTTGCCACCTCGTGTTTATTTAATTATGGATACACCTACAGGTAAGGCTATGAGATTGCAAAATGGTGAGGCTGAGGCCTCAAGGGTAGTAGAAAGATGACATCGAACAAGGATGGGTCCCTGGGACATGGCATGATAAATAAAACAGGTGGTCTCTGAGACCTGAAGGATGAGGCCACGATGGCATTTGACATGGAATGAAAGCGGTGTCTCGGGACCCCAAAGCACAACGGCAGGCTAGTACAAAAGGTCACATAAACTAAACATGTCCCTGTGACACAAAGGACAATACAAGGGTTAAAACCAGGTTCCACTGAGATTTGAACTCAGATTGCTGGATTCAGAGTCCAGAGTGCTAACCATTACATCATGGAACCTTCAAAAGTGTTGCAGGGGTTTGCTTGGCAGTTTCTTTCATAATATCCACATGTATAATATTGAAGGCACACAACAATCACAACAAAGAAAAAGCCACAACTACTGGCCAACTTTAAGTCATTTAGTTCAGAGGATGTGGGAAAAGGCAAATCAAGAACAGGTTTTAAAGGACTTGCCTCAGACAGTAAATACAGCAGTAGATATGTCTACTGTGTACAAACAGATGGTAACTTTACATGTGTTGACAATAAAGATGCTCACAAAACGATGTACTTTCAATTGCGTATCTTGCACAGATTCATGTCCTCTCAAACACAAAGAACTGCTAAATTCTTAATTCCCAATATCATGTCTCAGTCATTAGTTCCAGATGAAAACACTTGTCAGAAGTGGGATTTGAATCCACACCTCCAGTGGAGACTGCGACCTGAACGCAGCGCCTTGGACCGCTCACACATAAAAAGGCTTCAAATGAATAAAACTAAAAAAAGAAACAAGACCACAAACAAACTACAGCTGTTCTGATATTCCAGACCAGCCTGACTGCTTTGCCTTTTGGCCAGTAACCATTCCATCAGCCCAATCTAGGTCATATAAGCACAAACGTCCCTGGGTGGACTTGAACCACCATCCTTTCGGTCAACAGCCGACTGCGCTGACCTATTGCGCCACAGAGACTACGTCAGCCTGATGTTTTATGGGCAAGAGCTCGATCTGATCCACTATACGATCACAGTTAAATAGTTAATAAAAACGAGCAGAACTCCTGATAACTGCTGTGGGCTGCTTGTGTCTCTGTCCAAGATGTCAACGTGCTTGCCCTGATTCGGTCTGGTTTCCCTATATGCAGACGCAGCTTCACACACACAACACAGCGAGACTGCCCGTAGAGGACCGTCACAACCGCATTACAAATGATCAATAGGTACATGGTTTACAGTACTGTAGCTTCTGATAAAGGTAACACCACTTGTGTTATCTTTGGGCTTCTCTATATTATCCTGTAAAGGACACAGCCCAGAGTTGGCTCATTCCAGGTTATTTAAGCACAAAACATCCCTGGGTAGACTTGAACCACCATCCTTTCGGTTAACAGCCGACTGCGCTGACCTATTGCACCACAGAGACTACATCAGCTGGAAGTTTTAGGGCCAAGAGCTCGATCTTCAAGCCACAGAAGGTATTTTTCTTACACTTCAATTGGACTCTGACTTTGAATTCAAATATTTGGTATCCAAGAAAATTCCGCAAATAATGATGTGTCAGTCATTTTACTGGTGGTTTCTCGTGGTGGTGTCACAGAAACTAGCTTGTTCATTTTCATTTACCCGAAGGATGAGGCCACGATGACATTTGACATGGAATGAAAGCGGTGTCTCGGGACCCCAAAGCACGACGGCAGGCTAGTACAAAAGGTCACATAAACTAAACATGTCCCTGTGACACAAAGGACACACAAGGTTTAACATTTCAGCTACTCATGGAGGTGCTGTGACTTAGTTGGTTAAAGTACCTGTCTAGTAAACAGGAGATCCTGGGTTCAAATCCCAGCAGTACCTAGTTGCTGCTGAGATTACCTCTGTTTGTGTCCCATCAATATGTCTACCCAATCCCCATTAAACTATCCTGGTAGAAAATGAAGATGGCACGTTACGTTTACACAGAAACACTACATTAACACAGACTTAAGATGATACATACAAACACATGAAATGCAAGTTTACGCTACGATATACACCAAGTTCATTTATCAGCCATTTCTGTTCATTTGGCCTAATTATGTTGTTTGTACACTGTGTACACTGTACACTGGAGCCTCTGCGACCTCTTGAGTAAGCCAGAGCTCAAGGTTGTCTGATCTGGCCTCCTTTGCCAGGTGATTAACTACGCTGTTGAGGTCTTGGAAACTCCAAAGGTAAACTTGTTAATTGTTAATCTGGACTGGTTTGGAAATGAATCAGATCATCTAAAGGGGGTGGATTAACTACTCACATTAAACCTGAAATACCCTCAAGATGTGAATGATCCTTTGGAACTGAAATGCCTGGAAATCCCCATCAGTCATTCAGAACCTCCCGAGGTACTTGTGAGATTGATGGTACTAACTGTAATGAAGTCTGTCAGGCCTCAGAGGCTCTCCACTGTAAAAACTGAGCATGTTTTACAGCTCTGATGGCCGAGTGGTTAAGGCGTTGGACTCGAAATCCAATAGGGTCTCCCTGCGTAGGTTCAAACCCTGCTCACAGCTAACATCTAACTACACAATCTACATTTCTGCAGTGATTTGGGAAAAATGACCTGGTAGTGATGCTTTGAAAATAGCTGTGACACTACAGTATAAGCAGCTGCTTAAAATGCTATTGTTATTAAACCCATTCACTGACTGTGGACTAATGACCAACACTTAACCCAAAATCCCCGCAACGTGTTTTATTTAACAGATAACCAATGAAATGAATTAATAAGTGTGCTACTTTGGCTCCACTACAGGTCTGTGTTCCAAATAAAAATTAAAGATCTTTGGCCTGCACAGGACATACAGTTGTCACTGCCCTTTAACCTTCATGTTGTCCTCATGTTGTCCTCATGTTGTCCTCATGTTGTCCTCATGTTGCCCTCATGTTGTCCTCATGTTGCCCTCATGTTGCCCTCATGTTGTCCTCATGTTGTCCTCATGTTGCCCTCATGTTGTCCTCATGTTGTCCTCATGTTGCCCTCATGTTGTCCTCATGTTGTCCTCATGTTGCCCTCATGTTGCCCTCATGTTGCCCTCATGTTGTCCTCATGTTGCCCTCATGTTGCCCTCATGTTGTCCTCATGTTGTCCTCATGTTGCCTTCATGTTGTCCTCATGTTGTCCTCATGTTGCCCTCATGTTGCCCTCATGTTGCCCTCATGTTGTCCTCATGTTGTCCTCATGTTGCCCTCATGTTGTCCTCATGTTGCCCTCATGTTGTCCTCATGTTGTCCTCATGTTGCCCTCATGTTGCCCTCATGTTGCCCTCATGTTGTCCTCATATTGCCCTCATGTTGTCCTCATGTTGCCCTCATGTTGTCCTCACTGGTATGAGACTTGACCTATATTTAGCTTGTACTGCGACTGTGTGATATCACTACGTATCTGTGAGATTCATGGTCTGTTTTATTTATTTATTTGTCTTTAAGGTCCTACAACCATTTTTAACATTCAAGTGACCTCATTGCAGCACAAATATTCTAATAACCCAGTTTGTCCTGAAATAAATGATGTTCATATCTTGACTGTAGACAACATGGTTGATGTTTTAAAAGCTTATTTATAAAATAAAGCCAGATGGACAATGAACTGTAAAAATGACCTCAGGGTTCAGAGGGTTAATTTTGGGGCGTCTTATTCAATTTTATAGCATTTAAAAACCAATTGAAGTGTTTTTGAAATAGTATTGAGTAAAAGTTGACATATTCCAGTCTGTGATTACATGTAATACATTCCTTTAATTTTAGTGTCAATAACACCTAATTTCTGCTTTTCTAACTCAAACATTAGATGATGGGGGGTTTAATTCCAAAGGCCAAGGGAACTTTATCAGGATGCATAGTAGCTGTCTGGAAACAGCCGGTGGCCCCTAGGGTGTGGAGGACCTGTATTTTGACCGGGATGGTACGATTCTGGCACGTTGCCCTCTCTACTGGACCCAGTTCAGTACGTAGATCCAAGAGCACAGCTTTAGGGAATTTAAATCATCATATTAGCCAGTCATCATCAAGGTCCCTGAAGTCTCTTTTCTCCTGATTATTCCACTGGCATATATATATATATATATATATATATATATATATATATATATATATATATATATATATATATATATATATATAAACAATGTTAAAAACAACAGACAAAGCCAGAAATCTTGGCGTAATCATGGACTCTGACCTGAACTTTAACAGCTATATTAAGACAATTACAAAGTCAGCCTATTATCACCTTAAGAATATATCAAGGGTTAAAGGACTTATGTGTCAACAGGATTTGGAAAAACTAGTCCATGCTTTCATCTTCAGTAGACTTGACTACTGTAACGGGGTCTTTACAGGTCTCCCTAAAAAATCAATTAGACAGCTGCAGCTGATTCAGAACGCTGCTGCTCGGGTCCTCACTAAGACCAAGAGACTGGATCACATCACTCCAGTCCTCACTAAGACCAAGAGACTGGATCACATCACTCCAGTCCTCACTAAGACCAAGAGACTGGATCACATCACTCCAGTCCTCACTAAGACCAAGAGAGTGGATCACATCCCTCCAGTCCTCACTAAGACCAAGAGACTGGATCACATCACTCCAGTCCTCACTAAGACCAGAGACTGGATCACATCACTCCAGTCCTCACTAAGACCAAGAGACTGGATCACATCACTCCAGTCCTCACTAAGACCAAGAGACTGGATCACATCACTCCAGTTCTGAAGTCCTTACACTGGCTTCCTGTGCCCCAAAGAATTGATTTCAAAGTTCTTTTGCTAGTTTATAAATCACTAAACGGTTTAGGGCCAAAATACATTTCTGATCTGCTAGTACACTATGACCCCCCCAGACCTCTCAGGTCATCTGGGACAGGTCTACTTTCTGTTCCCAGAGTCAGAACTAAACAGGGGGAAGCAGCTTTCAGTTTCTATGCTCCTCATATCTGGAATAAACTCCCAGAAACCTGCAGGTCTGCTGCTACTCTCAGTTCTTTTAAACCAATGCTGAAGACCTTTCTTTTTGATGTTGCCTTTCTTTAAATGATGCTCATTTCTTTAATGTTTAATCTCTTATACTGCACTGTAACTTTTATTCCTGTGTTTTATCTGTTTTTATTTTTTATTTTTAAACTGTTTTTTCTGTGTTTTATCTGTTTTTATTTTTTTAACTATTTTTATTTTTTTTAACTGATTTTGTGTAAAGAACTTTGAATTGCCCTGTTGCTCTACAAATAAAGCTGCCTTGCCTTGCCTTGCCTTGTAAATTATGGAGTGTGGTCTAGACTTACTCTTTTTGTAAAGTGTCTCGAGATAACTCTTGTTATGAATTGATACTATAAATAAAATTAAATTGAAATGAAATGAATTGCACTCTCTCGCAGCATATAGAAATATCTTCCAAAATCCCAATAATATATTATTGTAACATAACTATCGTGATCGTATCGTGGGGGCTCTTGTAGTATCTCATTATTAAGCATTCCCATAAAACTTAAATACAACTTTATAAAACACAGAAAAACAGAAAAGCGTTACACAGGGCTCCAACTAACAATTATCTTCATTATCATTTATTCACCATTCTGCAATTATTGTCTTTAATTTAATTCATTGATTGTTTGTTTCACACAAACGCTTACTATTTTATGTATTTTAATTTTTGAATAGGCTATATTTTAATTTTTATAAGACACAGACACACACACAGGATTTAACTACTTTATGCTTTAATTACATAATGTGATGTATGGGGTTGATGCTTCTTCTGTAGTTTGTGTGATGCTTTGGCAATATTGTTGTTACATTCATGCCAATAAAGCAAATTTGAATTAAACTGAGAGACACACACACACACACACAGAATTGTTTTTGAATTTTGTTGCACACACACTCACACACGTACACACACATACACACACACACACACACACACACACACACACAGAATTGTTCATTTTGTTTAAAAACACACACACACACACACGGATTATGTTTTTGGGCTTTTTCAGCCTTTATTTTGAAAGGACAGCAGAAGACCCGCTGTGTCGAGGAGTAACCCTCTATGTATGGGCGCCTGTTCTACCGCCTGAGCTCCCCGGGCGCCCCAGCATTGTTTATTTTTGAATGTTCTGCTGTCATCTTGTTCTGGAATGTTCCTTTTGATCTTAGATGACAGGCCGGTGATGTCACTACGGTCCATCAAAACCTTCATATAGCCTTAAATTTCATTATACATGCAATCAACCAGAGAGGCGTGCTGCAACAACAGGAAGGAGACAACAAGTCCAGTGGAATATCAATTCACCATGGAGCTGCAGGACAAGAACGTCAAATTCCTCCAGTTTAAAATAGAGCAGCTCACGTTGAAAGTTACATATCAAGAGCAGCAATTTACTAAAGTAAATCAGTCAAAGATTTTGAAAATAGACTCTCTAGAGACCAAAGTCAAGGCTCTGGAGAAAGAGGTGAAGACTCACAAGGAGAAGGCGGAGGAGTGGAAAGCCCAGCTGCGGTTAAGTCGAGATGAAGTAGAGAGCATCAGCCTCGATAAGGCCGAGCTCCTGCTAACATTTCAGGATTATAGAGCAAAAAATACAAAAACAGAGTCAGAACTCCGACAGCAGAAATTTGACAGCGAGGCGAACGCCAGGAACACTGTGGAAGAACTGAAGGCGCAGTATGAGTCTGAAATAGGGAGGATGCAAGAGGGGCACGACGAGAGGCTGGCGGAGGTGAAGGTGGCGTACCAACGAATAACGGAGAAGCTAAGGATCGCCAAAGACTGGGCGGGAAAACAAGCCGCCGAGTTGGAAGAACTTCAAGCTGCGCTGCCCAGTGGGGATGGAGTACAAAGACAGACTGGAGGACTTACGCTTACAGATACAAGAAAGAGACAAAGTCATCGACGCAGAAGAAATACTGAAGACAAACACGCGATTCAACGAGTTAGTGAAGCAGAAAGAACTGGAGATGAACATCGAAAAGCTGAAGAAGACAATCACTGATCTTGAGAACAAGGAAGATCTCAGCAAGAAGGTCTCTGCGTTGGAGACCACGATCCAGGGCAGAGAAAATGTCATCAGGAAGAAAAACCTGGAGATGTCTCGTCTGATGAAGGACAACAAACAACTGCAACAGGATTGGGCGAAAGAGAAGGACAACAACGCCGTTCTGCTCGTTAAATTAAACGAAGTGAAGGACAACCTCCACAACGTCGAGGACGACCTGAGAGCGGCACAGTCTGAGCTCAAAGACACCAGAGAGCGGCTGAACAAGACGCTCCGGGAGAACGCCGACCTGGGAGAGACCAACTCCAATCTCAAGAACAAAGTGAGGAGATGTCAGCCAGACCTGAACAAGGAGAGAGAGAAGAACAGGAACCTGACCACCTACGTGATGCGCTTCAAGGCCGATCTGCAGGCGTGCATGGACTTCACCTCCGAGCCCAAGACATTTGTACGCAAAGTCCTCAACGTCAAAAGACACTACATGGACACTGACTCCAAAGTGCAGATGGATGGAAACACGGAGATGGGGCTCAGACAAGCCATCGCAGCCAAAGATCAGCTGATCGACAGATACAGACGGTGCCACCAGAACTCGTCCAGGGCGGAGAAACTTTGCAAGGAGAAGATTCTTCAGAGAGAGGTGCAAAGCAACCAGGACCAGAGTTCCCTCATCAGAATGGTCAACGACATGACCGTGGAGCTGCACCATGTCAAAACACAACTCAGAGAAACAACTCTGCACGCTGAATTGGCGAGAAGGCCGCAGCTGCAGCAAGTGAAGTCGTGGATAAAGAAAAACATCCTGTCAACAAATAAGGTTGCTCCAATTGACGTAGAGGAGCCCCGTCCCGTCTCCCGGGGGACAATACTGTGCATCGCCGTGCAGACAACACATCGTCCTGACAGCCACATCCTGATCCAGAAGACGGCATCATTCACGTCAAGCCGTTTGTGGAAAGTGATCTCCCGATAGTTGACGTCTAAGACCCCCCCCCTTTACATTGTGCACCATCTCCATTCCACCTTGACCCATAAGACCTCAGAGAAAAGCAGCGCCCGGTCTCCTTAATGCGGTGCAGCATGCCAGGGCCACGTGGGGGCTCAGGGTGGGGAGGTGCGTCTGCGTGGGCGGGACTCCGAGTGATTCGGTTTCCTCCCACACGCCAAATCAACTGTGAAAGTTAAAATGAAATAAAGTTCAAACAAAATCAACAACTTCAGCTCAAGTTCTGTTCTTGTATTTCCTGCATCTGTAAACGTCACGTATGATTTCAATCATGGAAATGAAATGGATAGAAAGCAGCGTAGTAGAACGGTTAGAGCGGCAGCTATTTTTAGGTGTACCATTGCCATGGTAACATATAAGCTTTAGAAGAAGGTAGTCTATATCGTTCAAGTTGCAATAGGATTGCTCCGATGCTGCATGAAATCCTGCCTGGCGACCTAAATTAGGAAGAATTTATTCAATCTATTTGATCCGTAGAACACAGAGAAGAACCAAAAACAAACAAAAATCCCACTGATCATAACAAAATTAAAAGTTAAAAAACAGTAATATTGAGTATGAAAACTCTTGTTCATTACATTTTACTTCATGATTACAACCGCATGTGTTGTATTCGTTGTTGCAAAACTTGTACTGTATATAGTTTGTTTGTTACCATGACAACACCACTGATCTGAAGCTCAATGCTGATGCTCTCATGTAAATAGTTTTCAAATCAGCAATAAATATAACAATTTCTGATCAACCCATATCAATTGCATGTTTAAAATAACATACCGGTTATGCCCCGCCCATTTCAACACAACCCGACCCACTTCCTTTTCAAATTTTGGACTACAACAGACATTTGACTGGCCTTCTATACACTTGCCAACAAAGAGCACCACTGTTTGCATACAATGGTGTGAGAACGTAGCTATTCCAAATGCTGAATGTAGGGCTAGTGGCGCAATGGATAACGCGTCTGACTACGGATCAGAAGATTCTAGGTTCAACTCCTGGCTAGCTTGAATTGCTATTTAGCTACTAAATCCATTGTTCGTCATTTCCAACTTTACCCTTTACAAACTGGCTATTAAAGTAAATTTACATGTATAAAGAGCCAAATGATGAGGAAATATTGTTTCAACATGTGTGTAAATTCATCTAAACATCTCAGAGTCAGACAACTACAGCAATCATCAAGCTTTTGCTGTTTTTTTCAGTTTTTGCTTGCTAATCATCTTTCCTTGAAAAACAAGTTTGTTCCTGAAGGACAGAATCAGCAGTGCTAGATAAACCATCCATGACATTTTCTTTTGTTAGTCAACAATTAGGAAACCGGGAAAATATCAGTATAGTCGCTATTCAGAGTTCCAACTATGCTATGACAACAACAAGGCCCTACTGTTAACAAGTGGCCGTGATCGTATAGTGGTTAGTACTCTACAGCTTTACTGTCCTAGCTCTAGCTTTTTCCATCCTTTTTTTACATTGATTGAAACTGGACAGCTTAGGATAAAAGTCCTGCAGGAGGCTCCACATTTTGGACTACAACAATGATTCTGTCCACTTTCCAACAAAGATCAACACTGTTTGCATAGAATGGTGTGAGAACCCAGAAATGACGTACTAAACCCAACCGTTTTTGACTGAAAAATTTTAGTAAAAGGTTTTGCTTCAAAAGTATTCTGTTGTCCAAGGTAATCAGAAACCTGAATCTGGCAGTGGAGCCATAAAAAGACCCCATGCCAAACTACTTGACCATTGCCTTTCAAGTCAATGACAGATTGGAGCTGCATTTCCTTGATGAAAAATTGCTAAAACATTGTTTTATGTGGCTTGTTGGTCTAGGGGTGTGATTCTTGCTTTGGGTGCGAGATGTCCAGGATTCAAATCCCGGACAAGCCCCAAGGACACAACATTGTTAAGATCAAGTGGATTGTTTAAAGTCTTGCTTTGAATCTGGTCCACCCATATAATAGAATGGAAGTATTTTGTTCATGTAGAATATTGCCAATTATACATTTTCAAATTTAAACTGTTAACAACGCATTACGTGGTGGTGGCACGGAATGTGTGAAAATTATGCGTGGCCACCACGGAAAACAACGCCAAAGTGATGTCAATGAGAAGATGACGTAGCATTTGGAGCGACTAAGGTAGCGAGTAGTATGAAAGGCCAAAAATCCGTGAAGGGAGGTTGGTTGGGGTGTTGGACGGGTCAAACAGAAGACCCAGTAGAGCGTGCACTTTGCCTGTGTCTGGTATTACTAGCCAATTGAATAGGTCATCAACATTTGTGCCAACAGGTATAGCACCACTTTTTGGCTGTTGTGATCGAGTGTTTAAGGCGATGGACTAGAAATCCATTGGGGTATCCCCGCGAAGGTCCAAATCCTGCCGACAACGAAAGGCATCCCATAACGGTGGTAGTAAGGCAATGACACATCACATTATACCAAATCGCAGAGGAATAGCAACAGGTATAGCACCACTTTTTGGGTTGTCTTGAAGAAGTCTAGTGAAGCACAGTGAGTCTCTAAGAAGGATGTTCTAATGCCAGTTGGGTCTCTCAGGAACCCACCTTGCTCCTTCCCACCTGCCTCACCTGGAGACTTAGCTGCCGCTGCTTTGACCTTTTCCTGTGTGGCTCCGGCTCCTTTGTCCAAATGGGCATAGAGGCGATTCTTCTTTGTTGCTGTGTCTTTGGCCGGCCGCTTGCAGCTCGGGCCATTTGGGCCGTGGCCGCAGCCATCCTGATTACAGCCACGTGGGGGGGACCTGCATGTGCTTTCTTTCCAGCAAGTTTCTGGATGTCCAAATGGCATCTTTGATGGTGGCCAGGGTGAGCCACTGATTTGCAAATTCACATGCTTGTATCTGTTTCTTTTGGCTGCCCTCACAGAGCCTCAGCGATTCGGGCTCGCCACATCCAGGTCGGGAGCAGGATGAGTGTGCTGACATGCCCCAGGAGTGCGTAACGGACCTGACCGGGAGGATGAGATGAGCCACCATCCATTACAAGTTGCCGAGTCTGTTTGGGAGAGCCAAATAATTAATGTTGAACCAAACAGTTAAGGGCTCATCAAAAGCCAGCCCACGCACTGGACTCACTGGATCCCACTCCTGTATAACTGAAATGAGAGAGCGACAATTTGTTAAAACATACACTTCTTATTGCTTAAAGTGAAAACGTTTTAAAAGGTCTGGATAAAAGCATAGGCTGGTGGCAGGATTAAAGACCCAGGTACTTTAAAATCAGAGGGTAGGAGACTTCCGGTATGAGGGGTGCGGAGTAGACGCATTGGTAGCTGGCTCCCACAACTTAGCTCCTAATTTACCTTTTCAACCTCTCCTTGTACAGATTTTGAGATTACAGTAGACTGGTGTAACTGTATTTGCTACTGTCTACGTTTCGAATACGTCTAAAACGAAGGGCAAGCAAGATAAAGACGCCTCTTCGTCTGCTAGCGTTACGCTAGCAGAACTTACCTCTCTATTGGAAGAGCACAGGAAGGCACAATCTGCAGACTTTAAGTCATCTTTTGAGGCGTTGACAACCACGCTGGATGGCTTGCACTCGACTATTACAGACCATGGGCAGCGGATCAACTCTTTGGAAGACAACTATAATGAGGTAGACGGTCGTCTCCAACAGATGGAAGAAGCATGTGCTGCACTCCAGCGAGACAACGTGTCGCTCAGAACGAAGCTAGCTGACCTGGAGGGACGATGTAGACGCCAAAACCTCAGGATTATCGGCTTGCCTGAGTCACTTGAGGGGCCGCGACCGACAACTGTTCTTCTCCCAGCTACTGGTGGATGTCTTTGGTGCGGATGTCCTTTCTTCCCCCCCTGAGCTTGACCGCGCTCATCGGAGCCTCGCACCCAAGCCTGTTACGGGTGATAGGCGCGGCCTGTCATCATACACCTCCATCGCTTCCAAGTAAAGGACCTACTCATCCGTGAGGCTCGCAGACGGGGCGAACTATTCTACAAGGAGCACAAGATTCGACTTTATGAAGACTACAGCCCCGACGTGCTAAAGCAACGAGCAGAGTATAAACACTCCATGGCGGAACTTTACAAACGCGGGTACAAACCGCTCTCCTATACCCAGCCAAGCTCCGTATCACCCTCCCCAGCGGCGAAGACATGGATTCAGTCTGCTTCGGAGGTTGACAAGTTTGTACAGAACTTAAACCAAAAAATCTAAGCCAGTGGGCCTATACACAATTCTATGCAACTGAACGTGACCGCTGGTTCCTGTTCTCTGATATTGTGTTAGTCATGCGCTACCGCTGGGTCCAGTTTAACATGATGCTAGCAATTTGGGGCTATATCCAGACACCCTCTAAAACGTTATCTGCAGAGGCCTATTGTAAGTCATTCATGATCTACTGTTTAATCGTATTTCCCTCTGATGTTCAAAAGCAGAAGTGTTCAAAATAATATCTGCAATTACCTGTTGCACTAGTTGCTGTTTTTCTGTTGGTTTTGAGAGGCGTTCTTCCCCTTACGTTTAAGTTGTGGGATCAGCGCATTAGATCTTAGGAAGTAACAAATGATGCTGATCAGTGAATCAGTGAGTTCTATGCTGCTGCTGTTCCTTGCAGCTGCAACGGGTTTGGGATGGGGGTGGGTTGCGTGGGGGGTAAGTGGTATGCTCTTATCACTGTTTTGTAAGTTTTCTTTTGTTGTGTGTTTTGTTAGTGTATTTTTAATTATTTTTGTGCTACTGCTTTGATCCACAATGTTAGACCCATACAGGTGACTCCTCTCCGACATTGTGTTGTGAGCGGGGACGGGCGGGGACGTACATGGAGGCAATGTCTCCACCCACACAGTCGACCCCAGCATATGATGACTAGTACGATGTTCTCCTCTGCACCATGTTGTGCTGTTCGATTTACTAGTTGGAATGTTAAAGGCCTCAATTCTCTTGTTAAGCGCAACAAAGTGATTAACCATCTTAAAATCCTTAACACTAATATAGCCTTTCTACAGGAGACTCACCTTTTACCATTAGATCACGCTAAACTTCATTAAGGCTGGGTAGGCCAACTTTATCACTCTTCATTTGCAGGTAAAGCACGCGGGGCGGCAATTCTGATCCATAAATCGACCCCCTTCTCAATGTCCACTGTCATCTCAGACCCTAATGGACGTTTTGTGATTGTTACGGGTAGAATTGGAGCCAACAACCTGGTGTTGGCAAATGTGTATGGCCCAAATTGGGACAATGAGAATTTTTTTAAGACACTTTTCCTCTCTCTTCCTGACCTACACTCTCACCAGCTTATCCTTGGTGGTGACTTCAACTGTTGTCTAGATCCCTCGCTTGATCGCTCATCTAATAGGCTCTATGTTCCATCTAAATCATCTAAAGCTATCCAGCTATTCATGGAACAGTATGCCGTCTCAGACGCCTGGCGCTTTTTTAACCCCAGCACCAAGCAGTTCTCATTCTTCTCTCCTGTCCATGGCTCATTCTCACGAATAGATTTGTTTCTCATTGATAACAAGCTCCTCTCCTCTGTTACGGCATGTTCCTACAACCCCATCGTAATTTCAGACCATGCAACTGAGGTCATGGATGTTTCCTTCCCAGGCAGACCTCTTTCCCGCTCTCTGGCAATTTAATTTGCGGTTACTCTCTGACACCAATTTTATAAGCACAATTAACAGTCGTATTGATCTTTTCATATCTACTAATGTTAGTCCAGATGTATCTGCAGCAGTTATATGGGAGTCATGTAAAGCTTACTTAAGAGGTGAAATAATATCTTACTCTGCCTATCAGTCAAAGATTGCTAGGGAGAAGAAAGTCTCTCTCTCCAAGGATATAGCAGAGCTTCAGTTAAAGTGTGTTGACGCACCTGATGCGGATGTTTTCAAAGAGCTACTCACAAAGAAGGCAGAATATGACATCCTGGTCTCCAATGAAACGGCAGAGTCCCTTTTAAAATGCGTCATAATTATTATGAGTTTGGAGATAAACCGAGTAAATTGCTTGCTCACCAAATTCGGCAATCCTCCTCATCAAGGCACATTAACCAGATTAACACAGACATTGGAACAACTATTAACCCCCAAACCATTAACAACCAGTTCAGAAAGTTTTATGCTTCATTATACTCCTCTGAGTGCCTGAATAACGAAACACAATACAAACGCTTTTTTAGTTCCTTGGATTTTCCTTCTATCACCTCTGAAATGGCATCTAGTCTGGATGCACCATTTACGATAAACGAACTTAAGTGTGCTTTAAAGCATATGCAAAATGGGAAATGCCCTGGCCCTGATGG
Source organism: Percina caprodes (assembly GCA_013375575.1). Taxonomy (NCBI): domain Eukaryota; kingdom Metazoa; phylum Chordata; class Actinopteri; order Perciformes; family Percidae; genus Percina; species Percina caprodes. The sequence continues at coordinate 84,370 of JABXJD010001168.1, forward strand.
TTTCCCTGCCGAATTTTTTAGAACGTTTGCGGACACGCTGTCCCCACTGTTACTTAACATGTTCAATGAATCGCTGCAAAGTGGCACACTCCCCCTAACTTTGCGTCAGGCGACTATCTCTCTTATACTAAAAAAGGATAAAGACCCTCTGTCCTGTAGTAATTATCGCCCTATCTCTGCTCTGTGCAGACGTCAAAATTCTGGCTAAAATGCTGGCTAGACGCCTGGAGTGTGTCCTTCCAAATATCATTGCTGCAGACCAAACAGGATTTGTAAAGAACAGATATTCCTTTCACAGTGTCAGACGACTTTTTGATATTCTGTATTCACCCACTACCTCTCACGATCCTGAGCTGGTCATCTCAATGGATGCCGAAAAGGCTTTTGACCGTGTGGAGTGGCCCTACCTGTTCTACACATTGAAACACTTGGGCTTCGGTAATACATTTATATCATGGATTAAGCTTTTGTATACATCCCCTCTCGCCCGTGTCCGCACAAATAATGATTACTCTGACTATTTCCCTTGAACGCGGTACCCGACAGGGCTGCCCACTCTCTCCATTACTGTTTGCTATTGCCATTGAACCTCTAGCGGTGGCCCTCAGGTCCAGTCAGATGCAAGGCATCTCAAGAGGCGGCATTGAACATAAGATATCCCTGTACGCTGATGACCTGTTGGTCTTTCTTTCCTGCCCAGACAAATCCGTTCCCCTTGTACTAACTGTGTTGAAGGACTTTGGGCATATCTCAGGTTATAAATTAAATCTGCATAAAAGCGAACTTATGCCGGTTAACGCAGCAGCCATAGCCTATCCCCTCTCAAAGTTACCATTCCGAGCGTCCCTGGAGCACTTTAAATATCTGGGTGTCTGTGTGACAAAATCCTACTCAGAATTATTTAAATGTAACTTCTCCCTCTTAACCAGGCTATCCCAAGACATCCACCGGTGGTCACTTTTGCCTCTGTCTCTCGCTGGCCGAATAAACTGCATTAAAATGAGTATACTGCCCAAGTTCCTGTATCTTTTCCATTGCATACCTATTTTCCTCCCTAAGCCCTTTTCCCACTCCCTTGATAACTTAATCTCACAATGTATTTGGAACAAAAGCACCCCAAGAATCAAAAAAGGAACTTTACAAAAACCTAAACTCTTGGCGGCCTAGCTCTACCCAACTTTTGCTCTACTATTGGGCTGCAAACATCAGAACAATGTTGCACTGGTGCCACATCAACAGCCAATCTCCACCATGGCTGCAGGTTGAGGAGGCTTCATGTAGACCCTCCTCTCTGATGTCCCTGTTGTGCCTTCCCCTGACCTCTTCACCAACCGCACACTCTACTAGTGTGGTAGTGAAAAACTGCCTTAGAGTTTGGAGCCAGTTCAGGCGGCACTTTGGGCTACAGGTAACACCTGTCCTAGCCCCAGTACATTCTAACCCGCTGTTCACTCCGTCAGTTATTGACCAGGCTTTTGGTCTGGAAAGACCTAGGGATTGTGTCAGTAAAACAGCTTTACATCAGTGGCATATTTGCTTCCTTCGACCAACTAACTCAGGTATTCAACCTAAAACCCACCCATTTCTTTAGATATTTGCAAGTCAGGGACTTTGTCCGTAATCATTTTCCAGGCTTCCTTCCCTCCCTTCCCTACTCTTATTGATACTATACTTGGTATTGACCCAAGTCTAAAAGGTTCAATTTCAATACTGTACAATACTCTTCTCAAAAGTCAGACATCAACCTCTGATGCTCTGCGTGATGTTTGGTCTGCAGAGCTTGGTGATGACATAGGTCCTGACGTCTGGGAATACGCCCTCAGTCGAGTCCACTCATCGTCCATCTGTGCTCGCCACGGGGTGTTACAGTGCAAAGTGATTCATAGAGTTCACTGGTCTAAAAGTAGGCTTGCCCGTATCTACCCCGACATCGATTCAAACTGTGACAAATGCCACCAAGGCCCAGCCAATCTGACCCACATGTTCTGGTCTTGCCTTGTCCTTACTCCTTTTTGGTTAGGTGTTTTTGACTCCCTCTCAGCCATCACATCTGCCGATATTCACCCCTCACCATTGCTGGCCATGTTTGGTGTCCTACCCACTGGCCTCACTCTGCCGCCCTATTTTGCTGATCTTGCTGCCTTTCTTACGCTGCTAGCAAGACGTGCCATTCTTTTGCGGTGGAAAAGCCCCTGCCCCCCCTCCCGCTCTCAATGGATTAAGGATGCGCTTCACTTTATGAGATTAGAGAAAATTAAGTATTCTCTCCGCTTCTCAGAATGGAAATTCCATCAAATTTGGCACCCCTTCCTAGATCATGTTAGGTCTCTCCATATAGACATTGACCCTGGTATCTAGGCAAATACTTTTTTTTTTTTTTTTTTTTATTATCATTATTATTTTTTTTTCTTTTTAATCATTTGTTTGTCTTTGTGAGTGTGTGAGCATCCATGTTCTGTGTGTTAGTGTATATATGTAAAGGCATACCCAGCCTATATCAGACTACTATTGCCCTGCCTACCTGTATCATGACCCATTTTACCCTATTTCATTTAACCTCAATGATGTCTCTTTGTGGGGGAGGGTGGGGGGCAGGAACTGGGTGTAAATCATATACCTGTTTAATACCTTGTGTCACAGATTGACTCTGTATTGGTTTCATTTTATAGGTGAGGTATACTATGTATCTGTTATGTTCAAAATCTCATAAATAAATCATACAAAAAAAAAAAAAAAAAAGGTCTGGATAAAAGCATAGGCTGGTGGCAGGATTACAGACCCAGGTACTTTAAGATCAGAGGGTAAGGTCTTCAATCTTCTGAGGTATGATCCCATCCAGAACCGTGCCATAGCTGCAGTCTTAGGATTTCTGGATGGGGCCGTGGCTGCTGTTATGTGTATAGCTGGAAATCTGCTCCCTAAAAACAATAACAGGTCCGGCACTCCTTTCCCTCCTTTCTCCTTTGGCTTCTTCCTCACTCTTCTTTGCACTGTTCCCACTTGGACCTCCACAGGAAATAAAAATGTCTCGTTCCAGGTCTAAAATCTCTTTTCTGGGTGGGATACTTGTCAATTGATCTGCGAGTTCATGTGAATGTTTTTGCCAAATCTGAAGAAATTCCTCCAGGGGGAAATGCTTGTTACTAACCTAGCTCTGGCGAGTCATTCCCAGAAGTCCTTATGTTCTTTTTCCTCAGCGATCAATAAAGTCATTGTAATCACATTCAGATCGTCTCCAATGGAGACCTTGATGATTATTGTGTGTGTACACATGCAGAGTCAGTACATTTCAGCAGTTGTCCACCGCTAGCTAAATAAATAAAAGAATGGGAGTTTTGGAATAGATATTAAGTACTAACTGGTACTTTCTATTGCTGAATGAGCTCTATCTGGAGGCAAAGGAGTTGCACCAAAGAAAGTCATTGGACTGTAACTGACCACTCATAGACTGTTAATGGCATACATTGGGATGATGGTTGTCTATTCATGAAGCCATTCATTACTTACAATAGACAAGACCATTGAAACTTGATCAAAAGAAGGTGTAGTTGAGTGGAAATGGCTGCATTCAGTATTTAAGATGGCAAATCTGTGTAAGGAACCACTTCCACTGCTTCTATATCACAACACAGAGGATGCCAGAAGAAACGTTGGTTTTATGGAGAAGCTCATGAGCAAAGAAGGTGGCTGACTGTAAGACGTTGACATTGGTCTAACTCAACCATTGGCATTGGGTTGATTTTAGTTAGTGCTACTCTATGGGGTAGTTTTGCTGACAACTGAATCCCAGGATTGTATCTAAAGTCTTAACAGTAACAGCTATTTTACGTTGTGTTACTAGATGTAGAATGCTAAAATGTGTTATAATTCATTCTAGATTGTGTCTCTGGATAAATGATTGTTTTGGTAAGTCATTTTTATTACTCTAACTTTAGCTTTAGCTTGACTGTTGAATTCAGTAAGTGCTACTTACTCTGACAGAGGATATTAAATGATGCAACAAGTATTACAAAGGCAATAAAGTAGAAGATTAACTTAATATGTATCTAACAGCTCTGCACTTCTCCCATGTCCTGCTTTACTCAGCAATTGAGAAGGATTTGAGAAAAATTGTATAGCACAGTGTTGTGCATCCTTGCATTTATGGTACTTAATGCAAAAATCAGTCTCAATGCCCAGATGTGTTGCAAGATTTGCAGTGAACATTGTATTGCCCAGTGGTGGTGGTGGTATAGTGGTGACCATAGCTACCTTCCAAGCAGTTGACCTGGGTTTGATTCCCAACCATTGCCGTAACTTTCTTTGATTGATGTTACTTACTTTATTTGTCAAGAAGTAACCAGAAAAGTTACTTGCCCAACCTAGTTTGATAAAACATCATACCTCTTTGGTTAGTTCAAATAAGGAGCATATCAATCAATCAAGCTTCCTCCATGAGGATCCACAGACACAGGCAGTGCACTACAATTTGCACTCTTCCCGTGTCTGCTAACTCATCTTGTCATGGATGGTGGCTCATGAGATCCTCCCGGTCCGGTCCGTTATGCACTCCTGGGAATGTCAGCACACTCATCCTGCCCCCGACCTGGATGTGGCGAGCCCGAGTCGGTGAGGCTTTGGGAGTGCAGCGCTGCCGTGACCTGTGGGCAACGGCCCGGTACCTTCAATTCCTGTACTTACTAACAAGGGAGGTCCTCACAGCACAGCTAGTGCTATATGGGGCAAGCCAAAGAAACAGATACCAGCATGTGACTTTGCAAATCAGCAGCTCACCCTGGCCACCATCAAAGATGCCATTTGGACCTCCAGAAACTTGCTGGTAAGCACATGCATATCCCCGTGTGGCTGTAATCAGGATGGCTGCAATATCTAAGTAGTATGTGTTTCATGATTGTACTTTTGTTTTTCAATGGTACATGAACATAAAGTAGTTTTAGATCTGTGCTGCAATTTTGACAAACTGTTTTGATCCGTTGAGGTATTTCAGTGAAGTCTTTGGTCTTGGACAGTGACCTTGCAATCTAAAACTGTATATCCTATTGTCTCTGGAACAATAGTTGGCAGTTGGAGGGGTAATGGCTCTTTACAGTGAATATGCAAAGAAGATGTTCACAAGTTCAGCCCAGGTAAATGCTCAGCCCATATTCACACAGACCTAAACCTACTCACTTAATGCTGGTGACAATATTCTAAAATCAACAATGCCAGAGAAAAATGACAAACCGCTATTACAATTTTTAAGTAAAGTATTGGCATTTTTTAATAAAGTGTTTCCTTGCAAAGTTTTTCCCAATAACATTGACAAGCCTACCGTTAGTTACGGTCCCTGTGTTTGTCACGATGTAGAGTGATGTGACCTGCAGGTAGGTGAGTGGTCTAAGGCGCTGGATTAAGGCTCCAGTCTCTCTGGAGCGTGGGTTCAAATCCCACCACTGCCAGTTGGACTTATTATATAGTTAGAAGCCAATGTGATATCTTGAAGCAGCATCATTTGTGCCCAATTGTTATGACATTGCTTGGTGAAGTAACTGTCATACATCCGTCCTGCCTAGATCCGTTCTGCGCATGCGCATGATGTTCAGCATCGCATAACAGTGTTTTTATGAGGATTTCACGACACTGCGATCCGTCCTGCACATCACTTAATGTGGTCACGCATATGAATGTTAATCTTGTTTCACGACCATTTATGACCTGCGACCCATTCCTTTCTTTTTGTTGTCTGTATTTCTGCGCTTGAACACAACAAATTCAAAAATGTCCGAGAAGTTTGTTCATTACCTTGCCCCTTAGGCAATATTTAATTGACTCGGTGGATCCTGCATTTAGGAGAATAATCACGAGATGGCAGTCAATTTTGTTATAAGTGGTAAATTCAGTTAGTTTGGTTATGTGAAATAATGTTAGCATTAACGTTATGCTGCTAACGTCAGTCGATACCAGTTTTGAGTTGCTGAGTACTTGCTAATGTTTGTGGAACAAGAGATCTTTTTGCACATTTCTTTGCGACATTTCCATATTCCACATATTTCAGGTATCAGGAAAAAGCCTTGTTCTATGGCTTCAGGTATTAGCAAAAGCCTTGTTCTATGGCTTCAGGTATCAGGAAAAAGCCTTGTTCTATGGCTTCAGGTATTAGCAAAGCCTTGTTCTATGGCTTCAGGTATTAGCAAAAGCCTTGTTCTATGGCTTCAGGTATCAGGAAAAAGCCTTGTTCAATGGCTAGGTATTAGCAAAAGCCTTGTTCTATGGCCAGGTATCAGGAAAAGCCTTGTTCTATGGCTTCAGGTATCAGGAAAAAGCCTTGTTCTATGGCTTCAGGTATTAGCAAAAGCCTTGTTCTATGGCTGGAAGTATTAACAAAGCCTTGTTCTATGGCTTCAGGTATTAGCAAAAGCCTTGTTCTAGCTGGTATCAGAAAAGCCTTGTTCTATGGCTTCAGGTATCAGAAAAGCCTTGTTCTATGGCTTCAGGTTTAAATCTAACAGCTTGCATAATTTTCTTTTTTTCTCAGAGAAAACTTGGAGCGGTGGCTAATGGGCACGTGGGTGGAAAAGACAGGCAAGATTTTGATGTAACTTTACTGACTAATATTCAGCATTTAATTTTGCACAGCGGATACTGTGTATTGTATTGGTTATCAACACCATGTGAGTAACTGTATTACTTTCCAGCCATTTCCTGTTCAAACAGATGGACAGAGCTGTGGGATCTTCATGCTTATGGTAAACATACAATTTCACACAATTGTTCCATTTGTCCTATATATCTGTAATGGGTTTCTTTCTCTCTAACAGTCGCCCTCTGCATCTGTACTGGTACCCAGTTTCACTTTTGGATGTAGTTGTAATTCATAGAATATACCGTATGTATCCAAGAATATTAAAAAATAAACAGCGCAGGTCTCCATCATTACATTTGTATTACAGAGGGACATACCGTCCATTCGCAAGTGGTGGTGTCTCAGATTCTGGAGAAATTCTCAATCTGAGTAGGACACATTTTAAGCAGATAACATTGGTCTGCTTTACAATTGTGTTATATTAAAGTACCATACTCTGACTTTTGAGCATGGGCAGTACTTGGACAGCGCTTTGCTTTCTGGACAGAGGAGGCCAAACAGCTGGTGGCAGGCACCCTCCCACCTATTTATCGGATCTTGACCCCACAAAGTCAAGGTATGGCTAACCAGACCAGCCATTTGTGACAAATAAAAACAATACAAAAGTTAAAAGTGAACTGTTTTTAAAATGTGGGTAAGACAACATTAAGGAAAATAGCCATATGAACAACTATGCCAATGTAATATCAGTGATCAATAACCTAATGAAAATATCATAATATACACATAAAACCTACTTAATTTATGAAAATATGTATTTAGGTCCCTTTTGGAAAGAACAAAACTCACAGGAATGGACAGCACTTACAACTCATTTAAATGAAACAACTGAAAAAATGTCTTGAATTTATTATCAATACCATGTTGGTATAAACCTCTTATGTTATAGGTAGTCTTAATTTAAGGTATTTGCTTTATCAAGCAGGAGCAGGTAGAAGTGGAGGAGCTGCCGTCAACAGTGAAAGACATGTACACGGCTGAGTACATTGTGAGAACAACCCTGGGTTGTTCTGGAGATAGTGCACGAGCCGTCATTCATGTGGATGGACCATGATGAGCAAATTACTTCTTGGAAGTTGTTGACGGAAACAATGGGTTGGATGCCAAGGACCCATTCATGTTAACATTTGAACATATCAGGACATGGAAACATTTATGGGTGTTTGTAGAGACATGCTCAGCCTTAGGTTAATGCTGGATGTGGGTGAAAGTCCCCCTGAGAGTGAGTGAGTCCTCAGCAGGCTCAGGAGGCAAAGTGCTCCACCAGGGCCAGCTCACGCAGAGGCCTATGACGCCCGGCAACATGGCCTCCAAACAGCTGGGGTCAACTGTCAAAGCAGACATGACACCACAGCAGCAAAACATACCACGATGCTGGGTAACATTGCTCCAAGTCCCATGCAGGATTTAAAGCTTCTTGAAAAAAACAAATTTCATTTTTTTTTGTACCTTTACAAATTAATATTGTGTTTGTGTTGAGAAGACAGGTTGCCAGGTTCTCCACTTTCTCAGTTTCTATGTTCCTGGCTAATTTATTCTAATATGCCATTTTCAAAGGACTGCCTTTATTTCTTTCCTGTTTGAAGAATCTATTTGTATAGATCTGCAAAAATCCTTGATTGTAACTTTTGTAAACCCCATGAGTGTATGTAACATGTTACAATAAAATAAAACATGATTTGGGGCATTAATGTGGTTCTGGAATATTCTTTTTACTGGCCTGGGCCCAGTATTTGTCTTGCAAATGTTTTATTTTTATTTTTATTTATTTATAAATGCTTTTAAACTGTCTCAGTCAAAGAATTACCATTCCACATGTAATCATATTGGTGTATGTTAATGTAACAACTCCTTTATATTTTTGGATTGTCCACTAAATGACCTTCTCGTAATTCATAGCCTGGCGTAAGCGATAATTAAAACAAAACATCCCCAGATTACATGTTGATCACTTAATAATAATGTCGCCTATGCCTGGTATACAAGATCGGTACACAGTGTTGGATCAGTGACCAGTCTTAATTTAAATATTTATTAAAAACAAATATATATATATATATATATATATATATATATATATATATATATATATATGAACTTCTAACAGAGTGTGAATTACATTATTTAGGTACCTTGAACTACAAATCTAATACAAAAATGTAACAATATGTTTATATATATATATATATTAGACTTTTGTATATGTACATACTAGCGATATAATTGTTCTTTGTTAATAAAAAAAACAGTGATGCTTGGCCGTCAAGTGTTCCAGCTTGCGTGGTACCAATAGTGCAGGGACCCATCCAGGTTTCATCTACGTGTTCATGCGCATGCGTGAACATCATGCTTATCACAGAACAGATCGTGTAGGCAGGGCCGGATCGTGTACCGACAGTAACTAAAATCATCCATCAATCACCTTGCTGAGATGTTCCTTGTTAACCTAAGGTTAAATGATTGGTGAAACCCTCCTTTCCAGCACTTTGCAGTAGACTTTACAAGGGAGACACGCAATGTTGAAGAGTTGTGTCCACCAAGACAGGCCCTCCTCACCCAGAACTTTCAGCATTTCTGGACGGTTCATAAATCCTGGGGATTTGCCACTGTGGGTTGAGGTCAACAGCGTCCCATCCTTACTGTACACAGCTTGTATGGTTCCCAGCTTGCCTCAGAGATGGCGAACTGTTTTCCAGAAACACCTTGGTGCCGACCCGAAAGTCCTTCTCCCAGCACTCTCCACCTCCTGCTGCGCCGTTAGACGTGTTGTTCATGTCCAGGAGTTGTGCTCTTTCCATCGCTTGACAATATTCCCATTTAGGGTCAGGAGTTCTCCTCCCATGCTGAACACAGCCTGAGCGAGGCCCACTTTCCCCTCATGAGTAGTCCAACACTGACTTCCTCAAGGCCTTGTAACATTGTTATGCAGCTGGTAAAAAAACCTCCCCGTCGGGGAATCGAACCCCGGTCTTCCGCGTGACAGGCGGAGATACTGTCCACTATACTAACGAGGAATGCAAAAGCTGATTATTTGGCACATCAATCGATAGGTGGTGCTATTCCAGCATTTAGGTCACAGTAAATACATCTAGATATATTTAGGTTTACTAGATATTTGCTGTCACTCAAATCCATGAAAAAGCGTCTGTGACTGAATCCAGTTTAATCTGTAAATAACATCACAGAGTATGGTCTAGACCTGCTCTTTTATGAAAAGCGCAGTAAGATAATTGTTGTGATTTGGCACCATGTAAATACACTCACTCAAGAAAACATCCCCACACCATTACACCACCAGCACCAGCCTGCACAGTGGTAACAAGGCATGATGGATCCATGTTCTCATTCTGTTTACGCCAAATTCTGACTCTACCATCTGAATGTCTCAACAGAAATCAGACTCATCAGACCAGGCAACATTTTTCCAGTCTTCAACTGTCCAATTTTGGTGAGTTCTTGCAAATTGTAGCCTCTTTTTCCCATTCTGACATTCAGTTTGGAGTTCAGGAGATTGTCTTGACCAGGACCACACCCCTAAATGCATTGAAGCAACTGCCATGTGATTGGTTGATTAGATAATTGCATCGAATCAAATTATGTAATGGAGCCTGAATGCATCACGGTAAGCGTACCTGACTCATTTCCGTTTCCTGTGCTTGTGTGTTGGTAGCGTGTTGCTGCTCGCTAAAATACTGGCGTTAGTTCAATTTGTTAGTTTTGCTATTACAGCGGCAAACTGCCCGCTAAACACTTATTCTTATAGTAGTTCTGCCTAAGCACTCACAGTTCTTTACATGTTCAGTGACGTTAAATAAACAGTTTTGAAAGCTTGGTAGCTAACGCCAAGCAACTTTAGCTTAGCTGTTAGCCATATCTGGTTAAGTGACTGGAACTTGAGAAAAGGTTGTGCATTAAACTACATTTGCTTCGCTTAGAGCTCGCATCAACGGGGCATAGGCATAAGCATTTGTTTCGTCTTTCAGTTACTTTCGTTAAATAACAGTTGTTTTGAACGCTTGGTAGCTAGCGCTAACGCTACCATACTTTAGCTTAGCTGCTAGCGACTTTAGCTTAGCAGTTAGCCATGTCGTCTCCCTCTCCTGCTTTGTCTTGTCCAATGTGTGAGATGTTTAGTTACTCCTCTGCATCCTTTAACGGCAATGGTATGTGTAACAAGTGCAGTTTATTTATAGACATGGAGCGAGGCTTAGTGAGTTAGAAGTCCGTTCGCACCATGATAGACCAGTCGTTAGTTACTGTAGCTAACCCCGGTATCGGCGCGGGCGGCCTGAGCCTGAGTCAGCCTCTGGTAGCCGTCCCCGGCAACTCCTGAGCAGCCAGGACATAGTAACTGGGTGACTGTGCGAAACGAGGAAGAGTTAGCCGTAAGCTTTCAAAGGCCACGGACCGCCACCAGCCTGTTAGCGTTTCTAACAGATTTTCCCCACTCAGCAACACACCCGCTGAGAAACTCTGATTATCGGCAGCTCTATTTTGAGAAACGTGAAGTTAGCAAAGCCGGCAGTCATAGTTAAGGGCATCCCGGGGCCAGAGCGGGCGACGTTGAGTCTTATTTGAAACTGCTGGCTAAGGATAAACGTAAATACAGCAAGATTGTTATTCACGTTGGCGTTAATGACTCGGTTACGCCAAACGGAGGTCACCAAGATCAATGTTGAATCAGTGTGTACATACGCAAAGTCAATGTCGGACACCGTAGTTTTCTCTGGACCTCTGCCAAATCTGACCAACGATGACACGTATAGCCGCATGTCGTCATTTTGCCGCTGGCTATCGAGGTGGTGTCCAGATAATGATGTGGGCTTTGTGGATCACTGGCAGTCTTTCTGGGGAAGACCTGGTCTAATTCCGAGAGACGGCATTCATCCCACTTGGGATGGAGCAGCTCTTATTTCCAGAAATCTGGACAAGTTTATTAGTGGACCTAATCCATGACAACCCAGAGCTGGGACCAGGAGGCAGAGTCGTAGTCTAACACACTTCTCTGCTCCTCCATTCCAGGAGTTACCTAGTAAAAACCCCATAGTGACGGTGTCTGCCCCGACCATTAAAATTATTTAAATCAAAGGTAAACAGAAGAGGAGATGTGCATGAAAACCTCATAACAATTAAAACCACAAGTGCAATTGCAAGTGCAAAACAATAGGAGAATTAAATGTGGACTCCTAAACATCAGATCTCTCTCTTCTAAAGGTGTACTAGTAAATGAATTAATATCAGATTCTAATATTGATTTATTTTGTCTTACTGAAACCTGGCTGGGTGATGGAGAATATGTTAGTCTAAATGAAGCCACCCCCCCCAGTCATATTAATACTCACATTCCTCGAGGCACAGGCCGAGGAGGTGGACTTGCAGCTATCTTCGATTCTAGTCTACTAATCAGCTCTAAACCTAAACTAAATTATAACTCATTTGAAAGTCTTGTTCTTAGTCTTTCACACCCAAGTTGGAAATCACTGCAGCCAGTTCTATTGGTTATAGTGTACCGAGCACCTGGTCCATACTCTGAACCAGTTGTATTTGTTATAGTGTACCGAGCACCTGGTCCATACTCTGAACCAGTTCTATTTGTTATAGTGTACCGAGCACCTGGTCCATACTCTGAACCAGTTCTATTTGTTATAGTGGACCGAGCACCTGGTCCATACTCTGAACCAGTTCTATTTGTTATAGTGTACCGAGCACCCTGTCAATACTCTGAACCAGTTCTATTTGTTCTAGTGTACCGAGCACCTGGTCCATACTCTGAATTCTTATCCGAATTTGCAGAGTTTTTGTCAAATTTAGTGCTAAAAACGGACAAAGTTGTTATTGTAGGGATTTTAATATTCATGTGGCGATGAGAATGATAGCCTTAGTACTGCGTTTATCTCTCTATTAGATTCTATTGGCTTCTCTCAAAGTGTTCATAAACCGACTCACCGTTTTAACCACACCTCGACCTTGTTCTGGTCTATGGTGTTGAAATTGAACATTTAATAGTGTTCCCACAGAATCCCTTTCTATCTGACCACTGTTTGATAACTTTTGAGTTTATACTGCTGAACTACACGCCGGTAGGCAAAACCTTCTATACAAGATGTCTATCTGATAGTGCTGGAGCTAAATTTAAGGATGTGATTCCATTAGCATTTAATTCATTACCAAGTCCCAAAGTAACGTAGGACTCCTATGCTAATTTCAGTCCCTCCCAAATCGATCATTTTGTTGATAGTGCAGCAGGCTCGCTGCGAACAACACTCGACTCTGTTGCCCCTCTAAAAAAGAAGATAATAAAACAAAGACGGTTAACTCCATGGTATAACACTGAAACTTGCAAATTAAAGCAAATATCGCGGAAACTTCAGAAGATTGGCGTTCCACCAAACTGGAAAAATTCTCGTTTAATCTGGCAAGATAGTCTTAAAATTTATAGGAAGGCCCTCCGTAATGCCAGAGCAGCGTACTACTCGTCATTAATAGAGGAAAATAGGAACAGCATCACTTAACTATGGCTGCTGGCTTCACTAACTTCAGGTTTCTCAAAATAGAGCTGCCGATAACCAGAGTTGGTTTCTCAGCGGGTGTATTGCTGAGTGGGGAAAATCTGTTAGAAACGTGAACATGCTGGTGGTGGTCCGTGGCCTTTGATAGCTTACGACTCCAGTTTAAAATTTCTAAGTGTCAAAAATGAACATGTCTAACAGCATTTTAAACATTGACAGTAAAATATTATTGGTATATTTCCCAATGAACATGCAAAAAGTCTCTTTTCATCAGTTTCCGTAGTGTAGTGGTTATCACGTTCGCCTAACACGCGAAAGGTCCCCTGTTCGAAACAGGGCGGAAACACATTTCTTTGTTCATGTTGACTTTGTACAATCAAACTCTGCTGAGTTAAACTCTCAATAAGCTTCAAATCGTGGCCAGGCCTACCGAAGTTTCCATAGTCATCACATTCCGGAATTCAGGAATATCCTGTCTAAAAATGATGCAGAAAAGCCAGCCCACGCACTGGACTCACTGGTTCCAGCTCCTGCACAACTGGAATGAGAGAGTGAAGATTTGCTAAAACATCCACTTCTTCTTGCTCAAGGTAAACATTTTTAAAAAGGTCTGAATAAATGCATAGGTTGGTGGCAGGGTAAAAGACCCAGGAACTTTAAGATCAGAGGGTAAGGTCTTCAATCTTCTGAGGTATGATCCCATCCCATCTTCATCACTATTCTTTTCACTCGTTCCCACTTGGCCCTCCACAGGAAATAAAAGGAGGCTTGTTCCTGGTCTAAAATCTCTTTTCTGGGTGGGATAAAAACAGAGCTGATGAGTAAAGTAAAGGTAAAATCACTGCCTTGATGATTAAAACCTTTCCTTCTAGTGTTAGTCCTCTAAGTCTCCAGTACCCTAGTCTCTGCCTAACTTTTCCTAACGTGTTTGTCCAATTTGTTTTCCCACACCTTCCAATCAAATTTTACCCCAAGTATTTTATGGTCGGTCCGGGTCACAGTCAGGGGGAGTCCTGTCGTCTCAGTTGCTGTTCACGGCCCATGAAAATGGCCAAGGGTCTTGCTTCTATTATTTAGCTGCTGTTAAGAATGTGAGTCTAGTTAAGGGCAGCATATTTGTTTTTCAGAAGTACAAAAGGCTCGGCCAAACAGCAAAGCCCACCAAAAATAGTTTCAACTCATCTGCGCTCCCCTCCAAGGAAGTCTTTAGTAAAAGGAGAAAGACTTGTGTGTTATGAAGACCAGAGTGAGTACAGCCGTCTGCTCACGGTAAGCCTCACTTGGTGTGCCGCTTTCCAAACTAAAATGATAAGAGGCAACTTGGTAGACTCCTTGCTGATGTTTATATCTGTACTCACAATGCCCTTTTTTTTAAAACACCAATGTGAATAGTCAACATGTGAGTAATCCAGACAGATTAAACTAAGTAGAGTGGTGCAACGGTAGTCTGTGTTGATGTTTAACAAAGCATCTGCTGCTGCAAGTGTCTGAAGTTAAATGTTTAAACCTGCTGAAGGTTAAGGGTTAAGTTTATTTCATCCATAAAAATTACAGTGGCCATACCTGCTTTAACACCCATAGAAGCTGAAGGGTACACCTTTAATGGCATGTGAAGTTGTGCTGTCTGATAGCCTGAGGTATAAAAGAGAGCACACTGCTAAGTTTGTGTGACAGGAGGTCTTAGTCTACCACTACGCTCCATAACCCTACCAGTCAGATTACCACAGGAGGTCTTAGTCTACCACTACGCTCCATAACCCTACCAGTCAGATTACCACAGGAGGTCTTAGTCTACCAGTACGCTCCATAACCCTACCAGTCAGATTACCACAGGAGGTAATATCTTTTGCAGCTCTTTTAAAGACTCTACCATAATACCTGCTGGAGATGCCAGGTCCTCATACATGTAAAGCATGCGCTCTACCACTGAGCTACATCCCCTGAAGATGTTCAGATTTTGTTTACTTTTTTCTGAGAAAGACTTAGACTTATCTTTATTAAACCTTTTGGGAAGACTCCCGCAAGGATATTGAAATATCACTGAATAAAAGAAGAAACCTGGGTAAAACATGTAATGTTAATGTTGTATATGGCTTCAAAACCTGTAAATGCAACTGTGGTGCCTGGAAATCAAACCTGGGCCAAATGCTTGCACTGCTAATGGTATAAATCATAGTGGAAAAGTAGCACACCTGTTGCCTTTCTGCTGGACAATACAACGTTCTCTGCAAATCTTGTAACACAGACAGAAAAAGTGGATACTGAGAAACATATTGGTGGAGACTGGTGGCTTCCAGTACCTATGAGATACAAAATACTATGATGTGTCATTGGTTAGCTTCTACTCTCAAAGTATGCTACTCGTTGTCGGCAGGATTTTAACCTGCGCGGGGAGACCCCAATGGAGGTCCATCGCCTTAACCACTCGGCCACGACAACCTGAAAAGCAGTGCTATACTTGTTTGTACTGATTGAGGCATGGAGTCCTCCTGCTCCGCTCTGGGTGGCAGTATGTCCCTGCTGCTCTGAGTTGACGTTGCAGTAGGTGCTGGCACCTTTGGAGGCAGCTGGCGTGCCAGCGGGTGCCGTCATCCAGGGTATGTGGCTGGTCCCAGTCGGCGGGCCACTTGCTGTGGAGTGGACCAAAATGATGCCATCTTGTTCCCCCTGTGGGGTCGGCAAGCTCTCACCCAGTTGGCCACAGTGATATCTGGTATCTTGACCTTCCTTTTCTTTTCCGCTCCTAACGGTGGATGACTGAGGCTTTGACTGCTGGGAGTGTGTTCTGGACTGCAGTGGGGCAGAGCCTGTCCAGGGGTAGGTGTAACTCCTTACCCACGAAAAACTTTTAATTGTCAGTTTCCGTAGTGTAGTGGTTATCATGTTTGCCTCACACGCAAAAGGTCCCCTGTTCGAAACAGGGCGGAAACACATTTCTTTGTTTGTGTTGACTTTGCACAATCAAACTCTGCTGAGTTAAACTCTCAATAACCTTCACGGAAAAATCTCCCTGTTGTGAACTTGTGGCCAGTCCTAGCAAACTTTTCCACAGTGCAGGAATATCCTGTCTAAAAATAGTGCAGAAAAACTAGTCCATGCATTTGTTACTTTATAGCTGGATTACTGCAATTCTTTATTATCAGGCTGCTTGAAAGATCCATAAAGACTCTTCATCCATCTCCACATTTAAGAGTAGGCTCAAGACTATCCTCTTTGATAAAGCTTATAGTTATATAGCTTTATATAGTTATATAGGGCTGGCTCAGGTGAGTCCTGGACCATCCCTTAGTTGTGCTCCTATAGGCCTAGACTGCCGGGGGACTTCCCATGATGCACTGAGCACCTCTCTCCTCCTCCTTCTCTCCATCTGTATGCAACCTCATCCCATTAATGCATGTTACTAACTCGACTTCTTCCCTTTCCTGGAGTCTTGTGCTCTCTCGCCCTCTCCTCTCTCCTCCTATCTCTTCCTGCAGGTGTTTCTGGCTCTGGAGCTGTGGAGTCTGGATCTGTGGTTAGAGACACCTGCTGCTTCCTGCTCGACATCCTCTGCTGCAGTTCTCCATGTCTCTCTCTCTCTCTCTCTCTCTCTTACCCCCAACCGGTCGAGGCAGATGCCCCCACCCTGAGCCATGGTCCTGCTCGAGGTTTCTGCCTCTTAAAGGAAGTTTTCCTTGCCTCTGTTGCCTTGTGCTTGCTCTTGGTGGGAATTGTTGGGATTTTGTAAATAACATCACAGAGTAGGGTCTAGACCTGCTCTTTAATGAAAAGCGCAGTGAGGTACCTGTTGTTGCGATTTGGCCTAGCAGGACGTAACAGGGCATTGCAGTACTTGTAGCAGGACCACAGCGACAGCTGCTACACCTGACAGGAACCAGGAAAAGAGATCACATCTCTCCTGTTTTAGCTTCTCTGCATCAGCTTCCAGTAAAATCCAGAATAGAATTTAAAATCCTTCTTCTCACCTACAAAGCTCTTCATGTTCAAGCACCATCTTATCTTAAAGAGCTCATAGTACCTTCCTACCCCACCAGAGCACTGCGCTCCCAGAATGCAGGGTTACTTGTGGTTCCTAGAGTCTCTAAAAGTAGAATGAGAGGCAGAGTTTTTAGCAATCAAGCTAATTTAACACACTTTATTGCCTTTATAATTCTTGTTTAATTTAATTACCTCTGCCAGAGTTTTGCAGCTCTTTGACAGACTGGACCTTAAAGCAACATGGAGATGCCGGGGATTGAACCCGGGGCCTCATACATGCGAAGCATGCGCTCTACCACTGAGATACATCCCCTGAAGTTTTACTGTTTTTTTAACGTTTTTCTGAGATCACTGAATAATAGAAGAAACCTGGGTGAAATGTGTAATGTTAATGTTGTATATGGCTTTAAAACCTGGCGGTGGCTGGAACCACTACACTACGAAAAAATATGGCAAATATACCATTCATATTTAACTGCAAATGCTGTTAGACGTGTTCATTTTTGACACATAGAGATTTTAAATTGGATTCAGTCACAGATGCTTTGTCATGGATTTGAGTGACAGCAAATATCTAGTAAACCTAAATATATCTACATGGTCTACTGTGGCCTAAATTTTCCATTTGGGAAATTTTTCTACCAGCTGCTAACCAAAGCTACAAGGCCTCAAAGTCCCAGCGAACGCATGGGACTACTCATGAGGGCAAAGTTGTCCTTGGCTCAGGCTGTGTTCAGCATGGGAGGGGAACCATACAAGCTGTGTACAGTAAGGATGGGACGCTGTTGACCTCAACTCCACAGTGGCAAATCCCCAGGGATTTATGAAATCCATCCAGAAATGCTGAAAGTTCTGGGTGAGGGGGGGCTGTCTTTGTTGACACGTCTCTTCAACATTGCGTGTCTCCCTTGTAAAGTCTCCTGCAAAGTGCTGGAAAGGAGGGTTTCACCAATCATTTAACCTTAGGTTAACGAGGAACAATCTCAGCAAGGTGATTGATGGATGATTTTAGTTACTTCACCAAGCAATGTCAGAACAATTGAGCACAAACGATGCTGCTTCAAGACATCACATTGGCTTCCAACAGTGTAATAACTGCAACTGGCAGTGGTGGGATTTGAACCCACGCCTCCAGAGAGACTGGAGCCTTAATCCAGCGCCTTAGACCACTCGGCCACACTACCTGCAAGTCGCATCTCTCTACATCGTGACAAACACAGGGACCGTAACTAATGGTACGCTTGTCAATGTTATTGGAAAAAACCTTCACAAGGAAAAGCCAACATTTTATTAAAAATCCCAACACTTTATTTAAAAATTTATCACTCTTTGTCATTTTTCTCTGGCACTGATTTTAGAATATTGTAACCAGCATTAAGTGAGTAGGTTTAGGTCTGTGTGAATATGGGCTGAGCATTTACCTGGGCTGAACTTGTGAACATCTTCTTTTGCATATTCACTGTAAAGAGCCATTACTCCTCCAACTGCCAACTATTGTTCCAGAGACAATAGGATATACAGTTTTAGATTGCAAGGTCACTGTCCAAGACCAAAGACTTCACTGAAATACCTCAAGGGATCAAAACAGTTTGTCATGTCCCAAGCAGGACATGGGAGAAGTGCAGAGCTGTTAGACACATATTAAGTTAATCTTCTACTTTATTGCCTTTGTAATACTTGTTGCATCATTTAATTTCCTCTGTCAGAGTAATTAGCACTTACTGAATTCAACAGTCAAGCTAAAGCTAAAGTTAGAGTAATAAGAATGACTTACCAAAACAATCATTTATCCAGAGACACAATATAATACAACTAGTAACACAACGTAAAATAGCTGTTACTGTTAAGACTTTAGATACAATCCTGGGATTCAGTTGTCAGCAAAACTACCCCATAGAGTAGCACTAACTAAAATCAACCCAATGCCAATGGTTGAGTTAGACCAATGTCAACGTCTTACAGTCAGCAACCTTCTTTGCTCATGAGCTTCTCCATAAAACCAACGTTTCTTCTGGCATCCTCTGTGTTGTGATATAGAAGCAATGGAAGTGGTTCCTTACACAGATTTGCCATCTTAAATACTGAATGCAGCCATTTCCACTCAACTACACCTTCTTTTTGATCAAGTTTCAATGGTCTTGTCTATTGTAAGTAATGAATGGCTTCATGAATAGACAACCATCATCCCAATGTATGCCATTAACAGTCTATGAGTGGTCAATTACAGTCCAATGACTTTCTTTGGTGCAACTCCTTTTGCCTCCAGATAGAGCTCATTCAGCAATAGAAAGTACCAGTTAGTACTTAATATCTATTCCAAAACTCCCATTCTTTTATTTATTTAGCTAGCGGTGGACAACTGCTGAAATGTACTGCCTCTGCATTTGTACACACACAATAATCATCAGGGTCTCCATTTGAGACGATCTGAATGTGATTACAATGACATCCAATGACTTTATTGATCGCTGAGGGAAAAAGAACATAAGGACTTCTGGGAATGACTCGCCAGAGCTAGGTTAGTAACAAGCATTTCCCCCCTGGAGGGAATTTCTTCAGATTTTGCAAAAACATTCACATGAACTCACAGATCAATTGACGAGTATCCCACCCAGAAAAGAGATTTTAGACCTGGAACGAGCCCTTTTTTATTTCCTGTGGGGGTCCAAGTGGGAACGATTGCAAGGAAGAGTGACGAAGAAGCCGGAGGGAAAGGAGTTATTGTTATTGTTATTACTGTTATTGTTTTTAGGAGCAGATTTCCAGCTATACACATAACAGCAGCCACGGCCCCATCCAGAAATCCTAAGACTGCAGCTATGGCACGGTTCTGGATGGGATCATACCTCAGAAGATTGAAGACCTTACCCTCTGATCTTAAAGTACCTGGGTCTTTAATCCTGCCACCAGCCTATGCTTTTATCCAGACCTTTTAAAACGTTTTTACTTTAAGCAAGAAGAAGTGGATGTTTTAACCAATCATCACTCTCTCATTTCAGTTGTGCAGGAGCGGGATCCAGTGAGTCCAGTGCGTGGGCTGGCTTTTGATGAGCCCTAAACTGTTTGGTGCAACATGAATCATTCGGCTCTCCCAAAGAGACTCCGCAACTTGTCATGGATGGTGGCTCATCACATACTTAATAATAATTGCCGAACTTACCAGCAAAGGAGGTCCTCACAGCACAGCTAGTGCTATATGGGGTGAGCCAAAAGAAACAGATACCAGCATGTGAATTTGCAAATCAGTGGCTCACCCTGGCCGCCATCAAAGATGCCATTTGGACCTCCAGAAACTTGCTGGTAAGAAAGTACATGCAGATCCCCCGTGGCTGTGATCAGGATTGCTGCGGCCACGTCCCAAATGGCCCGAGCTGCAAGCGGCCGGCCAAAGACACAGCAACAAAGAAGAATCACCTCTGTGCCCACACAGGAAAAGTCAAACCAGCGGCAGCCTAAGTCTCCAGGTGAGGCAGGTGGGAAGGAGCAATAAGGGGAAGGCCGACGGGAGATTTTCTAACAGCTGCTAACCAATGCTACAAGGCCTTGAGGAAGTCCCAGCGAACACGTTGGACTACTCAGGCAGGAAAGCGGGCCTTGGCTTAGGCTGTGGTAACCACTACACTACGGAAACTGATGAAAAGCATATTTTCGCATGTTCGTAGGGAAATGCACCATTCATATTTTATTGCAAATGTTTAAAATGCTGTTAGACATGTTCATTTTTGACATATAGAGATTTTAAACTGGTTTAAGTGTCATTTTCTCTGGCATTGTTGATTTTAGAATATTGTAACCAGCATTAAGTGAGTAGGTTTAGGTCTGTGTGAATATGGGCTGAGCATTTACCTGGGCTGAACTTGTGAACATCTTCTTTGCATATTCACTGTAAAGAGCCATTACTCCTCCAACTGCCAACTATTGTTCCAGAGACAATAGGATATACAGTTTTAGATTGCAAGGTAACTGTCCAAGACCAAAGACTTCACTGAAATACCTCAAGGGATCAAAACTGTTTGTCAAAATTTGCAGCACAGTTCTAAAACTACTCTTTAAAATATGTTAATTTACCATTCAAAAACAAAAGTACAATCATGAAACACATACTACTTAGCTATTGCAGCCATCCTGATTACAGCCACGTGGGGGGGGATCTGCATGTGCTTTCTTACCAGCAAGTTTCTGGAAGTCCAAATGGCATCTTTAGTCAAGGTGAGCCACTGATTTGCAAAGTGTATAGCTGTAAATCTTCTCCCTAAAAACAATATGTATGTCTCTGTATGTCTGAGTGTGTCCTGCCTTCAGTTTGTCCAGGACTATAACTGCAGTTGAAGCAAGCTATGCAAAGTTGCCAAAATGCTCTATTACACTTTTGCTTCCTACTAATCTTGTTAGGCCAGAATCAAGGATCAATCACAAATATACAGCTGAGATCAAAGTCTTCAGTTTTTGGATTAAATTAGAAAATGTGTTATTTGGCATTATTGCCTATTATTCTACATGACACACACACTACTTTCCATCATCAGGGTGGACCTGATACTAAATTAGATGTCCAATGCTCAACTTCAAATTAACCATGTTATATCCTTAGGGCTCGTCCGGGATTTGAACCGGGACCTCGCACCTAAGCGAGAATCATACCCCTAGAACAACGAGCCACGTAAAACAGCACTTCAGCAATTTTTCATCAAGGAAATGCTGCTCTGATCTGTCATTGACTTGCAAGGCAATGGTCATAAAAAAAAATAAGCCCAGAAACACCTTGCAATATTACATTTAAAAAAGCAACAGCCAATCAGAATAGGCCATGCTAAAGTTAGAAATAAAGTCTAAATTATTCATGAATAAAATCCTATCTATAGGTGTAATAAAGTATTTGTAAGTTAACATGGAGGAGGAAGAGTTTTCTCCTCTTCGTAGAGCTGTACGGTAACTTAGACAGTTAGTCTGCTGATTGACATGTACGTGTTCACTCGGCGGTGAAAACACACTTTCTTACAAGTTTCTTTGAAGTCGACACAAACACACAAAACTCAGCGAAGCGTCTCCGTTTCTGTCTCCAGACTTTCTCTGAAATATCTCCGTTAGTATCTCCACAGTTCCAGCGGGCGTCGGCTCATTTGGTCCGAAAAACGGTTATTTATTCATCTGAAATGAGAGAGACGATTTGTTAAAACATCCACTTCTTCTTGCTCGAGGTTAAAACGTTTTAAAAGGTCTGGATAAAAGCATAGGCTGGTGGCAGGATTACAGACCCAGGTACTTTAAGATCAGAGGGTAAGGTCTTCAATCTTCTGAGGTATGATCCCATCCAGAACCGTTAGCTGCAGTCTTAGGATTTCTGGATGGGGCCGTGGCTGCTGTTATGTGTATAGCTGGAAATCTGCTCCCTAAAAACAATAACAGGTCCGGCACTCCTTTCCCTCCTTTCTCCTTTGGCTTCTTCCTCACTCTTCTTTGCACTCGTTCCTACTTGGACCCCCACAGGAAATAAAAAATCGCTCGTTCAGGGTCTAAAATCTCTTTTCTTGGTGGGATACTCGTCAATTGG
>JABXJD010000998.1:0-125714 GCA_013375575.1 Percina caprodes
CACAAGCTGTGTACAGTAAGGATGGGACGCTGTTGACCTCAACTCCACAGTGGCAAATCCTCAGGGATTTATGAAATCCGTCCAGAAATGCTGAAAGTTCTGGGTGAGGAGGGGCTGTCTTGATTGACACGCCTTCAACATTGTTCTGAAAGGAGGGTTTCACCAATCATTTAACCTTAGGTTAACGAGGAACAATCTCAGCAAGGTGATTGATGGATGATTTTAGTTACTTCACCAAGCAATGTCATAACAATTGAGCACAAATGATGCTGCTCCAAGACATCACATTGGTTGGCTTCTAGCTATGTAATAAACACAACTGGCAGTGATGGGATTTAACTACGCCACGAGAGACTGGAGCCTAAACCAGCGCCTTAGACCACTACACACGACCTGCATGTAACACATTTCTACTTTGTGACACACACAGGGACCGTAACTAAGTTATGCAATAAAAATTAAGATATCCATATAAAGACTCTAATGTATTGATCATTTCTCTATTGTTTAATCTTCAACAAATATCGAGATAATGAACAATAATCCAGATAAGGTTTGAATGTGATCACAAAGTTCTCCCTACAGCCTCTCATGAACAAATAAATCTTTAGCTCCTCTTGGATATTTTCAACACATTCCATTATATTGATCAAAAAATGTCTAATGTCATTTTCATTGCAACTTACTCCCAAAATGAGAAATTGAACTTGACAAGAAAACAGGATTAGTTTGAATAGCATCATTGTGTAGGTGGGCTCCTTAAATCCAGGTTAGGACCAAGCTAAACACGTCTTGCACATGTATTTTTTGGTTGCAAAGTAACTTCCTGTTTAGGGAGGAACTTCCTGTGTCAGTGAAAGTAATGGATACCACAGATGAGCGTCAAGAATATATACATATGTTAAAGTGACAATATAAGTATGTGGCTGATACTAAGTATATGGATGTGAGAAAAAGGTTTATACATGTGAGAATGAAAATAGGTATATGTAATAAATAGAATGTTTGGAATGTATGTAAGAGTAAAGGCTGTATGTATTGTATGTAAGAGTAACTCTCAAGGCACTGTGTTCTATTTGGCAGCCTAAAAACTGGTTTTAGGCTGCAGGAAGAATGCAGAATAGAAAGAGATCACTGATGCGTCAACGTGTTGCTGTATTAAATCACTCGATTTAACATCTGACTCCTAATAGTAATATTTAGGCTTATATTGCAATCTCGTAGCCTTACATGTAGGTGTACCCATTATTAAATAAACACGGTGGCAAAGTTTATGCAGTGTTTTTAATTTTTCTTGTGTTTTTGGTGAGACAGAGCCAGTCAACAGCTGTGAGGGAGAGCCCGTGTGTCCTCTACCTCTACACTTGGCACTATTTCACATCTTCTGTCTGTAGTTCTCTATTCTGTCAGGGCTTAACTCTGTCCCCCCACGCAAGAAGTATTATGCTTTTGGGTCATCCGTCCATCTCTACATCAGAATCAGAAATACTTTATTGATACCCGATGGGAAACTCCGAAATGAGTGCTCCTTCGAGCCGGATTTGAACCAGCGTCCTAAGGATTTCAGCTTTATGCCTCTACAGTCCTCCGCTCTACCAACTGAGCTATTTAAGGAAGTAATACATAGCTACGCACTTCCCATTCTTGTGAATGTGATAATTTAGTACCCCTGAAGGGAATTTCTTAAGGTTTTTCAAAAACATTCACATGAACTCGCAGATCAATTGACAAAACTCCTAAAACACATGAAACACCTGAAACACACCAAACACCTGAAACATATCAAACACCTGAAACTAAACAAACACTTCAAACACATCAAATATATCAAACACCTAAAACACATCGAACACATGAAACACATCAAGCACCTGAAACACATCAAAACATCAAATATATCAAACACCTAAAACACCTGGAACACCTGAAACACATTAAACATCTGAAACACATCAAACACATGAAATACCTGACCACACATCAAACCCTTGAAACACATCAAAAACATGAAACACGTAAAATACAAAACACATCAAACACATTAAACATATGAAACACCTGAAACAAATGAAACACATTAAACACCTGAAACACATCAAACAACTGAAGCACATCAAATACCTGAAACAAATCAAAGACATCAAACACCTGAAACACATCAAACACCTGGAACACATTAAACACATCAAACACCTGAAACACATCAAACACATCAAACCCCTGAAACATATCAAACACTTGGAACACATCAAACCCCTGAAACATATCAAACACTTGGAACACATCAAACCCCTGAAACATATCAAACACTTGGAACACATCAAACCCCTGAAACATATCAAACACCTCAAACACATCAAACACATCAAACCCCTGAAACATATCAAACACTTGGAACACATTAAACACATCAAACACATAAAACACACCAAACACCTGAAACCCACCAAACACCTGAAACACATCAAACACCTGAAACAGATGAAACACCTGAAACACACAAAACACCTGAAAAATATCAAACACCTGAAATTAAACAAAACCTGAAACACATCAAACACATCAAACACCTGAAACGCATTAAACACATAAAACACATCAAACATATCAAACACCTGAAACACATCAAACACCTGAAACATATCCAACACCTGAAACACATCAAACACCTGAAACACATCAAAAACATCAAACATATCAAACACCTGAAACATATGCTGCTGTAACAAGGGAATGTCCCCACTGTGGGATGAATAAAGTATTATATAATCTAAATCTTGCTTAAATGGTGTAGATGGAACATCCGAAGCACCTTTGATCCGCATCATAGGGTCAAAAGCATCAAAGGATCAAAAGCATTCCTTTAATGTGCCAACATTCTATTTTTTTAGTGACATATCAGATTGGTGGAACTTGCTGTTACCATGGAAACGTTCACTGCACCTGCAAACTCACCAACATTCCTATTTTATGCTAATTTGACAAATTCTATGCTTTTCAGAATTTACATAAACAAATGTTAAGTTTCTATAATATAAATAACTATTAAAGATCTTATGAAAAATCTATTAAGTTGTTAAAATTCAGCTTCTTTAAATTAACCCATTAACTTTCAGCATAATGCATCAGTACTAATATCAAATTATATTGTAGGTGCTTTCTGCATATTTTTCATCATTTAACATTTAGGTAAATATACGCATCAGAGCCAACTCTGTATCTGAATATTAGGACTGGGATCTGGGTAAAAAATTATATACCCCCCCAGGGTTAGTAGATTTTAAATCAAGGTATATTTATCAATAAACAATTAAATGAAGAATACAAATGTAGTATACTAAATTTGATAGTTTACTGATATGTATATAAGCAGATTTTAAAAATTATCTGTAAAAAATCTTTCAATGAAAATCATTATCTGTAATTACCAATGTGCCAACAAGAATCAAAGAATCAAATCAAAGTTTATTAAACTTATTCAACACTGTCTGCTCAAGTTAGCTTGGCTTGCTAAATGAAAATAAAATGACAGGGTTGTAACCTAGCAACAGTTATCGTTTGTAAGACACCATAATGTTTTTGATTACTCAATTTGAGGGACATTTTTCCGAGAAAAAAAATGCTAATATTGTGTCTCTAAAAATAACCTCAGGCCCCAGAGGTTTAACCAAAATACAAGTCAAGAATAACCAGAACTGGACCCCAAGCAGTTATGACGGGGTCCAAGCCTCTCCGCAAGTCGGCCCCTACGACCCGGGAGCGCACAAAAGTGGAACCTAAAGCAAAACAGTGGCATGCTTAACCACCATTACTGTTTTTTCCTCTCATTCCCCTGCTCTGGTGTTTCCTCCCCTCATTCCCCCTGCTCTGGTGTTTCCTCATTCCCCCTGCTCTGGTGTTTCCTCCTCATTCCCCTGCTCTGGTGTTTCCCACCCTCATTCCCCTGCTCTGGTGTTTCCTTCTCTCATTTTTATGGCAGTCTTAATAAGTTGCAGGGCTTGCATACTCAAAGTTCAAGTAGGATACCTTGAATGTGTACTTTACTACTCACGTTCACAGTACTATAGTAAATGTACATAGTTACACCCCTCCCCTGGTGTAGAGGTCTTAAACATCTCTAGTTCTTTTCTATCCTGTTGTTCTCTTCTATACCTGAAACCTGGATGAGCTGTAATTTTCTAATGTTAAACTCAGATAAAACTGAAGGTATTGCTCTGGGGCCCAAGCACCTCCGTGACGCATTATCCAAAGAGATAGTTACTCTGGATGGCATCACCCTGGCCTCCAGCACCACTGTGAGGAATCTTGGAGTTGGAAGGACTCCGAGTGATTCGGTTTCCTCCCACACGCCAAATCAACTGTGAAAGTTAAAATGAAATAAAGTTCAAACAAAATCAACAACTTCAGCTCAAGTTCTGTTCTTGTATTTCCTGCATCTGTAAAACGTCACGTATGATTTCAATCATGGAAATGAAATGGATAGAAAGCAGCGTAGCAGAACGGTTAGAGCAGCAGCTATTTCTAGGTGTACCATTGCCATGGTAACATATGAGCTTTAGTAGAAGGTAGTCTATATCGTTCACGTTGCACTGGGATTGCTCCGATGCTGCATGAAATCTTGCCTGGCGACCTAAATGATGAAGAATTTATTCAATCTATTTGATCCGTAGAACACAGAGAAGAACCAAAAACAAAAAAATCCCACTGATCATATCAAAATTAAAAGTTAAAAACAGTTATATTGAGTATGAAAACTCTTGTTCATTACATTTTACTTCATGATTACAACCGCATGTGTTGTATTCGTTGTTGCAAAACTTGTACTGTATATAGTTTGTTTGTTACCATGACAACACCACTGATCTGAAGCTCAATGCTGATGCTCTCATATAAATAGTTTTCAAATCAGCAATAAATATAACAATTTCTGATCAACCCATATCAATTGCATGTTTAAAATAACATACCGGTTATGCCCCGCCCATTTCAACACAACCCGACCCACTTCCTTTTCAAATTTTGGACTACAACAAACATTTGACTGGCCTTCTATACACTTGCAAAAAAGCGCACCGCTGTTTGCACACAATGGGGAAAGAACGTAGCTATTCCAAAAGCTGAATGTAGGGCTAGTGGAGCAATGGATAACGCGTCTGACTACGGTTCAGAAGATTCTAGGTTTCGACTCCTGGCTAGCTCGAGCTGCTATTTAGCTACTAAATCCATTGTTCGTCATTTCCAACTTTACCCCTTTACAAACTGGCTATTAAAGTAAATTTACATGTATAAAGAGCCAAATGATGAGGAAATATTGTTTCAACATGTGTGTAAATTCATCTAAGCCTCTCAGTGTCAGACAACTACAGCAATCATCAAGCTTTTGCTGTTGTTTTTCTGTTTTTGCTTGCTAATCATCTTTCCTTGAAAAACAAGTTTGTCCCTGAAGGACAGAATCAGCAGTGCTAGATAAACCATCCATGACATTTTCTTTTGTTAGTCAACAATTAGGGAAACCGGGAAAATATCAGTATAGTCGCTATTCAGAGTTCCAACTATGCTATGACAACAACAAGGCCCTACTGTTACCAAGTGGCCGTGATTGTATAGTGGTTAGTACTCTGCGTTGTGGTTGCAGCAACCCGGTTAGAATCCGGGTTACGGCAGTTTTACTGTC
The DNA here is from genome assembly GCA_013375575.1 of Percina caprodes. Lineage (NCBI taxonomy): Eukaryota > Metazoa > Chordata > Actinopteri > Perciformes > Percidae > Percina > Percina caprodes. The sequence continues at coordinate 5,675 of JABXJD010000998.1, forward strand.
ATAGCTCTAGATTTTTCCATCCTCTGCTTCATTTTACATTGATTGAAACTGGACAGCTTAGGATAAAAGTCCTGCAGGAGGCCCCACATTTTGGACTACAACAATGATTCTGTCCACTTTCCAACAAAGATCAACACTGTTTGCATAGAATGGTGTGAGAACCCAGAAATGACGTACTAAACCCAAGCGTTTTTGACTGAAAAATTCAAGTTGAATTTTAGTAAAAGGTTTTGCTTCAAAAGTATTCTGTTGTCCAAGGTAATCAGAAACCTGAATCTGGCAGTGGAGCCATAAAAAGACCCCATGCCAAACTACTTGACCATTGCCTTTCAAGTCAATGACAGATTGGAGCTGCATTTCCTTGATGAAAAATTGCTAAAACATTGTTTTATGTGGCTTGTTGGTCTAGGGGTATGATTCTTGCTTTGTGCGAGATGTCCAGGATTCAAATCCGGACAAGCCCCAAGGACACAACATTGTTAAGATGAAGCGGATCGTTTAAAGTCCTGCTTTGAATCAGGTCCACCCATATAATAGAATGGAAGTATTTTGTTCATGTAGAATATTGCCAATTATACATTTTCAAATTTAAACTGTTAACAACGCATTACGTGGTGGTGGCACGGAATGTGTGACAATTATGCGTGGCCACCACGGAAAACAACGCCAAAGTGATGTCAATGAGAAGATGACGTAGCATTTGGAGCGACTAAGGTAGCGAGTAGTATGAAAGGCCAAAAATCCGTGAAGGGAGGTTGGTTGGGGTGTTGGACGGGTCAAACAGAAGACCCAGTAGAGCGTGCACTTTGCCCGTGTCTGGTAGTACTAGCCAATTGAATAGGTCATCAACATTTGTGCCAACAGGTATAGCACCACTTTTTGGCTGTTGTGGTCGAGTGTTTAAGGCGATGGACTAGAAATCCATTGGGGTATCCCCGTGAAGGTCCAAATCCTGCCGACAACGAAAGGCATCCCATAACGGTGGTAGTAAGGCAATGACACATCACATTATACCAAATCGCAGAGGAATAGCAACAGGTATAGCACCACTTTTTGGGTTGTCTTGAAGAAGTCTAGTGAAGCACAGTGAGTCTCTAAGAAGGATGTTCTAATGCCAGTTGGGTCTCTCAGGATCCCACCTTGCTCCTTCCCACCTGCCTCACCTGGAGACTTAGGCTGCCGCTGCTTTGACCTTTTCCTGTGTGGCTCCGGCTCCTTTGTCCAAATGGGCATAGAGGCGATTCTTCTTTGTTGCTGTGTCTTTGGCCGGCCGCTTGCAGCTCGGGCCATTTGGGCCGTGGCCGCAGCCATCCTGATTACAGCCACGTGGGGGGATCTGCATGTGCTTTCTTTCCAGCAAGTTTCTGGATGTCCAAATGGCATCTTTGATGGCGGCCAGGGTGAGCCACTGATTTGCAAATTCACATGCTGGTATCTGTTTCTTTTGGCTTCCCTCCCAGAGCCTCAGCGACTCGGGCTCGCCACATCCAGGTCGGGAGCAGGATGAGTGTGCTGACATGCCCCAGGAGTGCGTAACGGACCTGACCGGGAGGATGAGATGAGCCACCATCCATTACAAGTTGCCGAGTCTGTTTGGGAGAGCCAAATAATTCATGTTGAACCAAACAGTTAAGGGCTCATCAAAAGCCAGCCCACGCACTGGACTTACTGGATCCCACTCCTGTATAACTGAAATGAGAGAGCGACAATTTGTTAAAACATACACTTCTTCTTGCTTAAAGTGAAAACGTTTTAAAAAGGTCTGGATAAAAGCATAGGCTGGTGGCAGGATTACAGACCCAGGTACTTTAAGATCAGAGGGTAAGGTCTTCAATCTTCTGAGGTATGATCCCATCCAGAACCGTTGCCATAGCTGCAGTCTTAGGATTTCTGGATGGGGCCGTGGCTGCTGTTATGTGTATAGCTGGAAATCTGCTCCCTAAAAACAATAACAGGTCCGGCACTCCTTTCCCTCCTTTCTCCTTTGGCTTCTTATTCACTCTGCTTTGCACTCGTTCCCACTTGGACCCCCACAGGAAATAAAAAATGGCTCGTTCCAGGTCTAAAATCTCTTTTCTGGGTGTGATACTCGTCAATTGATCTGCGAGTTCATGTGAATGTTTTTGCAAAATCTGAATTCCCTCCAAGGGGTCCTGTGTTGTCACATTCACAAGAATGGGAAGCTCGCAGTTATGTACCAAATCCCTTCGATAGCTCAGTTGGTAGAGCGGAGGACTGTAGAGGCATATAGCTGAAATCCTTAGGTCACTGGTTCAAATCCGGTTCGAAGGAGCAAGGTTTTCCTGAGTTTCCCATCGGATATCAATAAAGTGATTCTGATGTAATGATGGATAGATGACCCAAAAACATAATACTTCTTGCCGAAACATAACAAGAAACAAAAAAAAAGAGGTGAGACAGAGTTAAGCCCTGACAGAATAGAGAACTACAGACAAAAGATGTGAAATAGTGCCAAGTGTAGAGACAGAGGACACACAGGCTCTCCCTCACAGCTGTTGCCTGGCTCTGACTCACAAAAAACATTAGAAAAATTAAAAAACACTGCATAAACTTTGCCACCTCGTGTTTATTTAATTATGGATACACCTACAGGTAAGGCTATGAGATTGCAAAATGGTGAGGCTGAGGCCTCAAGGGTAGTAGAAAGATGACATCGAACAAGGATGGGTCCCTGGGACATGGCATGATAAATAAAACAGGTGGTCTCTGAGACCTGAAGGATGAGGCCACGATGGCATTTGACATGGAATGAAAGCGGTGTCTCGGGACCCCAAAGCACAACGGCAGGCTAGTACAAAAGGTCACATAAACTAAACATGTCCCTGTGACACAAAGGACAATACAAGGGTTAAAACCAGGTTCCACTGAGATTTGAACTCAGATTGCTGGATTCAGAGTCCAGAGTGCTAACCATTACATCATGGAACCTTCAAAAGTGTTGCAGGGGTTTGCTTGGCAGTTTCTTTCATAATATCCACATGTATAATATTGAAGGCACACAACAATCACAACAAAGAAAAAGCCACAACTACTGGCCAACTTTAAGTCATTTAGTTCAGAGGATGTGGGAAAAGGCAAATCAAGAACAGGTTTTAAAGGACTTGCCTCAGACAGTAAATACAGCAGTAGATATGTCTACTGTGTACAAACAGATGGTAACTTTACATGTGTTGACAATAAAGATGCTCACAAAACGATGTACTTTCAATTGCGTATCTTGCACAGATTCATGTCCTCTCAAACACAAAGAACTGCTAAATTCTTAATTCCCAATATCATGTCTCAGTCATTAGTTCCAGATGAAAACACTTGTCAGAAGTGGGATTTGAATCCACACCTCCAGTGGAGACTGCGACCTGAACGCAGCGCCTTGGACCGCTCACACATAAAAAGGCTTCAAATGAATAAAACTAAAAAAAGAAACAAGACCACAAACAAACTACAGCTGTTCTGATATTCCAGACCAGCCTGACTGCTTTGCCTTTTGGCCAGTAACCATTCCATCAGCTCAATCTAGGTCATATAAGCACAAACGTCCCTGGGTGGACTTGAACCACCATCCTTTCGGTCAACAGCCGACTGCGCTGACCTATTGCGCCACAGAGACTACGTCAGCCTGATGTTTTATGGGCAAGAGCTCGATCTGATCCACTATACGATCACAGTTAAATAGTTAATAAAAACGAGCAGAACTCCTGATAACTGCTGTGGGCTGCTTGTGTCTCTGTCCAAGATGTCAACGTGCTTGCCCTGATTCGGTCTGGTTTCCCTATATGCAGACGCAGCTTCACACACACAACACAGCGAGACTGCCCGTAGAGGACCGTCACAACCGCATTACAAATGATCAATAGGTACATGGTTTACAGTACTGTAGCTTCTGATAAAGGTAACACCACTTGTGTTATCTTTGGGCTTCTCTATATTATCCTGTAAAGGACACAGCCCAGAGTTGGCTCATTCCAGGTTATTTAAGCACAAAACATCCCTGGGTAGACTTGAACCACCATCCTTTCGGTTAACAGCCGACTGCGCTGACCTATTGCACCACAGAGACTACATCAGCTGGAAGTTTTAGGGCCAAGAGCTCGATCTTCAAGCCACAGAAGGTATTTTTCTTACACTTCAATTGGACTCTGACTTTGAATTCAAATATTTGGTATCCAAGAAAATTCCGCAAATAATGATGTGTCAGTCATTTTACTGGTGGTTTCTCGTGGTGGTGTCACAGAAACTAGCTTGTTCATTTTCATTTACCCGAAGGATGAGGCCACGATGACATTTGACATGGAATGAAAGCGGTGTCTCGGGACCCCAAAGCACGACGGCAGGCTAGTACAAAGGTCACATAAACTAAACATGTCCCTGTGACACAAAGGACACACAAGGTTTAACATTTCAGCTACTCATGGAGGTGCTGTGACTTAGTTGGTTAAAGTACCTGTCTAGTAAACAGGAGATCCTGGGTTCAAATCCCAGCAGTACCTAGTTGCTGCTGAGATTACCTCTGTTTGTGTCCCATCAATATGTCTACCCAATCCCCATTAAACTATCCTGGTAGAAAATGAAGATGGCACGTTACGTTTACACAGAAACACTACATTAACACAGACTTAAGATGATACATACAAACACATGAAATGCAAGTTTACGCTACGATATACACCAAGTTCATTTATCAGCCATTTCTGTTCATTTGGCCTAATTATGTTGTTTGTACACTGTGTACACTGTACACTGGAGCCTCTGCGACCTCTTGAGTAAGCCAGAGCTCAAGGTTGTCTGATCTGGCCTCCTTTGCCAGGTGATTAACTACGCTGTTGAGGTCTTGGAAACTCCAAAGGTAAACTTGTTAATTGTTAATCTGGACTGGTTTGGAAATGAATCAGATCATCTAAAGGGGGTGGATTAACTACTCACATTAAACCTGAAATACCCTCAAGATGTGAATGATCCTTTGGAACTGAAATGCCTGGAAATCCCCATCAGTCATTCAGAACCTCCCGAGGTACTTGTGAGATTGATGGTACTAACTGTAATGAAGTCTGTCAGGCCTCAGAGGCTCTCCACTGTAAAAACTGAGCATGTTTTACAGCTCTGATGGCCAGTGGTTAAGGCGTTGGACTCGAAATCCAATAGGGTCTCCCTGCGTAGGTTCAAACCCTGCTCACAGCTAACATCTAACTACACAATCTACATTTCTGCAGTGATTTGGGAAAAATGACCTGGTAGTGATGCTTTGAAAATAGCTGTGACACTACAGTATAAGCAGCTGCTTAAAATGCTATTGTTATTAAACCCATTCACTGACTGTGGACTAATGACCAACACTTAACCCAAAATCCCCGCAACGTGTTTTATTTAACAGATAACCAATGAAATGAATTAATAAGTGTGCTACTTTGGCTCCACTACAGGTCTGTGTTCCAAATAAAAATTAAAGATCTTTGGCCTGCACAGGACATACAGTTGTCACTGCCCTTTAACCTTCATGTTGTCCTCATGTTGTCCTCATGTTGTCCTCATGTTGTCCTCATGTTGCCCTCATGTTGTCCTCATGTTGCCCTCATGTTGCCCTCATGTTGTCCTCATGTTGTCCTCATGTTGCCCTCATGTTGTCCTCATGTTGTCCTCATGTTGCCCTCATGTTGTCCTCATGTTGTCCTCATGTTGCCCTCATGTTGCCCTCATGTTGCCCTCATGTTGTCCTCATGTTGCCCTCATGTTGCCCTCATGTTGTCCTCATGTTGTCCTCATGTTGCCTTCATGTTGTCCTCATGTTGTCCTCATGTTGCCCTCATGTTGCCCTCATGTTGCCCTCATGTTGTCCTCATGTTGTCCTCATGTTGCCCTCATGTTGTCCTCATGTTGCCCTCATGTTGTCCTCATGTTGTCCTCATGTTGCCCTCATGTTGCCCTCATGTTGCCCTCATGTTGTCCTCATATTGCCCTCATGTTGTCCTCATGTTGCCCTCATGTTGTCCTCACTGGTATGAGACTTGACCTATATTTAGCTTGTACTGCGACTGTGTGATATCACTACGTATCTGTGAGATTCATGGTCTGTTTTATTTATTTATTTGTCTTTAAGGTCCTACAACCATTTTTAACATTCAAGTGACCTCATTGCAGCACAAATATTCTAATAACCCAGTTTGTCCTGAAATAAATGATGTTCATATCTTGACTGTAGACAACATGGTTGATGTTTTAAAAGCTTATTTATAAAATAAAGCCAGATGGACAATGAACTGTAAAAATGACCTCAGGGTTCAGAGGGTTAATTTTGGGGCGTCTTATTCAATTTTATAGCATTTAAAAACCAATTGAAGTGTTTTTGAAATAGTATTGAGTAAAAGTTGACATATTCCAGTCTGTGATTACATGTAATACATTCCTTTAATTTTAGTGTCAATAACACCTAATTTCTGCTTTTCTAACTCAAACATTAGATGATGGGGGGGGGGGGGGGGTTTAATTCCAAAGGCCAAGGGAACTTTATCAGGATGCATAGTAGCTGTCTGGAAACAGCCGGTGGCCCCTAGGGTGTGGAGGACCTGTATTTTGACCGGGATGGTACGATTCTGGCACGTTGCCCTCTCTACTGGACCCAGTTCAGTACGTAGATCCAAGAGCACAGCTTTAGGGAATTTAAATCATCATATTAGCCAGTCATCATCAAGGTCCCTGAAGTCTCTTTTTCTCCTGATTATTCCACTGGCATATATATATATATATATATATATATATATATATATATATATATATATATATATATATATATATATATATATATAAACAATGTTAAAAACAACAGACAAAGCCAGAAATCTTGGCGTAATCATGGACTCTGACCTGAACTTTAACAGCTATATTAAGACAATTACAAAGTCAGCCTATTATCACCTTAAGAATATATCAAGGGTTAAAGGACTTATGTGTCAACAGGATTTGGAAAAACTAGTCCATGCTTTCATCTTCAGTAGACTTGACTACTGTAACGGGGTCTTTACAGGTCTCCCTAAAAAATCAATTAGACAGCTGCAGCTGATTCAGAACGCTGCTGCTCGGGTCCTCACTAAGACCAAGAGACTGGATCACATCACTCCAGTCCTCACTAAGACCAAGAGACTGGATCACATCACTCCAGTCCTCACTAAGACCAAGAGACTGGATCACATCACTCCAGTCCTCACTAAGACCAAGAGAGTGGATCACATCCCTCCAGTCCTCACTAAGACCAAGAGACTGGATCACATCACTCCAGTCCTCACTAAGACCAAGAGACTGGATCACATCACTCCAGTCCTCACTAAGACCAAGAGACTGGATCACATCACTCCAGTCCTCACTAAGACCAAGAGACTGGATCACATCACTCCAGTTCTGAAGTCCTTACACTGGCTTCCTGTGCCCCAAAGAATTGATTTCAAAGTTCTTTTGCTAGTTTATAAATCACTAAACGGTTTAGGGCCAAAATACATTTCTGATCTGCTAGTACACTATGACCCCCCCAGACCTCTCAGGTCATCTGGGACAGGTCTGCTTTCTGTTCCCAGAGTCAGAACTAAACAGGGGGAAGCAGCTTTCAGTTTCTATGCTCCTCATATCTGGAATAAACTCCCAGAAACCTGCAGGTCTGCTGCTACTCTCAGTTCTTTTAAACCAATGCTGAAGACCTTTCTTTTTGATGTTGCCTTTCTTTAAATGATGCTCATTTCTTTAATGTTTAATCTCTTATACTGCACTGTAACTTTTATTCCTGTGTTTTATCTGTTTTTATTTTTTATTTTTAAACTGTTTTTTCTGTGTTTTATCTGTTTTTATTTTTTTAACTATTTTTATTTTTTTTAACTGATTTTGTGTAAAGAACTTTGAATTGCCCTGTTGCTCTACAAATAAAGCTGCCTTGCCTTGCCTTGCCTTGTAAATTATGGAGTGTGGTCTAGACTTACTCTTTTTGTAAAGTGTCTCGAGATAACTCTTGTTATGAATTGATACTATAAATAAAATTGAATTGAAATGAATTGCACTCTCTCGCAGCATATAGAAATATCTTCCAAAATCCCAATACTATATTATTGTAACATAACTATCGTGATCGTATCGTGGGGGCTCTTGTAGTATCTCATTTTTAAGGGTTCCCATAAAACTTAAATACAACTTTATAAAACACAGAAAAACAGAAAAGCGTTACACAGGGCTCCAACTAACAATTATCTTCATTATCATTTATTCACCATTCTGCAATAATTGTCTTTAATTTAATTCATTGATTGTTTGTTTCACACAAAAAACGCTTACTATTTTATGTATTTTAATTTTTTAATAGGCTACATTTTAATTTTTATAAGATACAGACACACACACAGGATTTAACTACTTTATACTTTAATTACATAATGTGATGTATGGGGTTGATGCTTCTTCTGTAGTTTAAATGATGCTTTGGCAATATTGTTGTTACATTCATGCCAGTAAAGCAAATTTGAATTAAACTGAGAGACACACACACACACACACACAGAATTGTTTTTGAATTTTGTTGCACACACACTCACACACGTACACACACATACACACACACACACACACACACACACACACACAGAATTGTTCATTTTTGTTTAAAAAAACACACACACACACACACGGATTATGTTTTTGGGCTTTTTCAGCCTTTATTTTGAAAGGACAGCAGAAGACCCGCTGTGTCGAGGAGTAACCCTCTATGTATGGGCGCCTGTTCTACCGCCTGAGCTCCCGGGCGCCCCAGCATTGTTTATTTTTGAATGTTCTGCTGTCATCTTGTTCTGGAATGTTCCTTTTGATCTTAGATGACAGGCCGGTGATGTCACTACGGTCCATCAAAACCTTCATATAGCCTTAAATTTCATTATACATGCAATCAACCAGAGAGGCGTGCTGCAACAACAGGAAGGAGACAACAAGTCCAGTGGAATATCAATTCACCATGGAGCTGCAGGACAAGAACGTCAAATTCCTCCAGTTTAAAATAGAGCAGCTCACGGTGAAAGTTACATATCAAGAGCAGCAATTTACTAAAGTAAATCAGTCAAAGATTTTGAAAATAAACTCTCTACAGACCAAAGTCAAGGCTCTGGAGAAAGAGGTGAAGACTCACAAGGAGAAGGCGGAGGAGTGGAAAGCCCAGCTGCGGTTAAGTCGAGATGAAGTAGAGAGCATCAGCCTCGATAAGGCCGAGCTCCTGCTAACATTTCAGGATTATAGAGCAAAAAATACAAAAACAGAGTCAGAACTCCGACAGCAGAAATTTGACAGCGAGGCGAACGCCAGGAACACTGTGGAAGAACTGAAGGCGCAGTATGAGTCTGAAATAGGGAGGATGCAAGAGGGGCACGACGAGAGGCTGGCGGAGGTGAAGGTGGCGTACCAACGAATAACGGAGAAGCTAAGGATCGCCAAAGACTGGGCGGGAAAACAAGCCGCCGAGTTGGAAGAACTTCAAGCTGCGCTGCCCGAGTGGGGATGGAGTACAAAGACAGACTGGAGGACTTACGCTTACAGATACAAGAAAGAGACAAAGTCATCGACGCAGAAGAAATACTGAAGACAAACACGCGATTCAACGAGTTAGTGAAGCAGAAAGAACTGGAGATGAACATCGAAAAGCTGAAGAAGACAATCACTGATCTTGAGAACAAGGAAGATCTCAGCAAGAAGGTCTCTGCGTTGGAGACCACGATCCAGGGCAGAGAAAATGTCATCAGGAAGAAAAACCTGGAGATGTCTCGTCTGATGAAGGACAACAAACAACTGCAACAGGATTGGGCGAAAGAGAAGGACAACAACGCCGTTCTGCTCGTTAAATTAAACGAAGTGAAGGACAACCTCCACAACGTCGAGGACGACCTGAGAGCGGCACAGTCTGAGCTCAAAGACACCAGAGAGCGGCTGAACAAGACGCTCCGGGAGAACGCCGACCTGGGAGAGACCAACTCCAATCTCAAGAACAAAGTGAGGAGATGTCAGCCAGACCTGAACAAGGAGAGAGAGAAGAACAGGAACCTGACCACCTACGTGATGCGCTTCAAGGCCGATCTGCAGGCGTGCATGGACTTCACCTCCGAGCCCAAGACATTTGTACGCAAAGTCCTCAACGTCAAAAGACACTACATGGACACTGACTCCAAAGTGCAGATGGATGGAAACACGGAGATGGGGCTCAGACAAGCCATCGCAGCCAAAGATCAGCTGATCGACAGATACAGACGGTGCCACCAGAACTCGTCCAGGGCGGAGAAACTTTGCAAGGAGAAGATTCTTCAGAGAGAGGTGCAAAGCAACCAGGACCAGAGTTCCCTCATCAGAATGGTCAACGACATGACCGTGGAGCTGCACCATGTCAAAACACAACTCAGAGAAACAACTCTGCTCGCTGAATTGGCGAGAAGGCCGCAGCTGCAGCAAGTGAAGTCGTGGATAAAGAAAAACATCCTGTCAACAAATAAGGTTGCTCCAATAGACGTAGAGGAGCCCCGTCCCGTCTCCCGGGGACAATACTGTGCATCGCCGTGCAGACAACACATCGTCCTGACAGCCACATCCTGATCCAGAGGACGGCATCATTCACGCAAGCCGTTTGTGGAAAGTGATCTCCCGATAGTTGACGCCTAAGACCCCCTTTACATTGTGCACCATCTCCATTCCACCTTGACCCATAAGACCTCAGAGAAAAGCAGCGCCCGGTCTCCTTAATGCGGTGCAGCATGCCAGGGCCACGTGGGGGCTCAGGGTGGGAGGGGTGCGTCTGCGTGGGCGGGACTCCGAGTGATTCGGTTTCCTCCCACACGCCAAATCAACTGTGAAAGTTAAAATGAAATAAAGTTCAAACAAAATCAACAACTTCAGCTCAAGTTCTGTTCTTGTATTTCCTGCATCTGTAAAACGTCACGTATGATTTCAATCATGGAAATGAAATGGATAGAAAGCAGCGTAGCAGAACGGTTAGAGCGGCAGCTATTTTTAGGTGTACCATTGCCATGGTAACATATAAGCTTTAGAAGAAGGTAGTCTATATCGTTCAAGTTGCAATAGGATTGCTCCGATGCTGCATGAAATCCTGCCTGGCGACCTAAATTATGAAGAATTTATTCAATCTATTTGATCCGTAGAACACAGAGAAGAACCAAAAACAAACAAAAATCCCACTGATCATAACAAAATTAAAAGTTAAAAACAGTAATATTGAGTATGAAAACTCTTGTTCATTACATTTTACTTCATGATTACAACCGCATGTGTTGTATTCGTTGTTGCAAAACTTGTACTGTATATAGTTTGTTTGTTACCATGACAACACCACTGATCTGAAGCTCAATGCTGATGCTCTCATGTAAATAGTTTTCAAATCAGCAATAAATATAACAATTTCTGATCAACCCATATCAATTGCATGTTTAAAATAACATACCGGTTATGCCCGCCCATTTCAACACAACCCGACCCACTTCCTTTTCAAATTTTGGACTACAACAGACATTTGACTGGCCTTCTATACACTTGCCAACAAAGAGCACCACTGTTTGCATACAATGGTGTGAGAACGTAGCTATTCCAAATGCTGAATGTAGGGCTAGTGGCGCAATGGATAACGCGTCTGACTACGGATCAGAAGATTCTAGGTTCAACTCCTGGCTAGCTTGAATTGCTATTTAGCTACTAAATCCATTGTTCGTCATTTCCAACTTTACCCCTTTACAAACTGGCTATTAAAGTAAATTTACATGTATAAAGAGCCAAATGATGAGGAAATATTGTTTCAACATGTGTGTAAATTCATCTAAACATCTCAGAGTCAGACAACTACAGCAATCATCAAGCTTTTGCTGTTTTTTTCAGTTTTTGCTTGCTAATCATCTTTCCTTGAAAAACAAGTTTGTTCCTGAAGGACAGAATCAGCAGTGCTAGATAAACCATCCATGACATTTTCTTTTGTTAGTCAACAATTAGGAAACCGGGAAAATATCAGTATAGTCGCTATTCAGAGTTCCAACTATGCTATGACAACAACAAGGCCCTACTGTTAACAAGTGGCCGTGATCGTATAGTGGTTAGTACTCTACAGCTTTACTGTCCTAGCTCTAGCTTTTTCCATCCTTTTTTTACATTGATTGAAACTGGACAGCTTAGGATAAAAGTCCTGCAGGAGGCTCCACATTTTGGACTACAACAATGATTCTGTCCACTTTCCAACAAAGATCAACACTGTTTGCATAGAATGGTGTGAGAACCCAGAAATGACGTACTAAACCCAACCGTTTTTGACTGAAAAATTTTAGTAAAAGGTTTTGCTTCAAAAGTATTCTGTTGTCCAAGGTAATCAGAAACCTGAATCTGGCAGTGGAGCCATAAAAAGACCCCATGCCAAACTACTTGACCATTGCCTTTCAAGTCAATGACAGATTGGAGCTGCATTTCCTTGATGAAAAATTGCTAAAACATTGTTTTATGTGGCTTGTTGGTCTAGGGGTGTGATTCTTGCTTTGGGTGCGAGATGTCCAGGATTCAAATCCGGACAAGCCCCAAGGACACAACATTGTTAAGATCAAGTGGATTGTTTAAAGTCTTGCTTTGAATCTGGTCCACCCATATAATAGAATGGAAGTATTTTGTTCATGTAGAATATTGCCAATTATACATTTTCAAATTTAAACTGTTAACAACGCATTACGTGGTGGTGGCACGGAATGTGTGAAAATTATGCGTGGCCACCACGGAAAACAACGCCAAAGTGATGTCAATGAGAAGATGACGTAGCATTTGGAGCGACTAAGGTAGCGAGTAGTATGAAAGGCCAAAAATCCGTGAAGGGAGGTTGGTTGGGGTGTTGGACGGGTCAAACAGAAGACCCAGTAGAGCGTGCACTTTGCCCGTGTCTGGTATTACTAGCCAATTGAATAGGTCATCAACATTTGTGCCAACAGGTATAGCACCACTTTTTGGCTGTTGTGATCGAGTGTTTAAGGCGATGGACTAGAAATCCATTGGGGTATCCCCGCGAAGGTCCAAATCCTGCCGACAACGAAAGGCATCCCATAACGGTGGTAGTAAGGCAATGACACATCACATTATACCAAATCGCAGAGGAATAGCAACAGGTATAGCACCACTTTTTGGGTTGTCTTGAAGAAGTCTAGTGAAGCACAGTGAGTCTCTAAGAAGGATGTTCTAATGCCAGTTGGGTCTCTCAGGAACCCACCTTGCTCCTTCCCACCTGCCTCACCTGGAGACTTAGGCTGCCGCTGCTTTGACCTTTTCCTGTGTGGCTCCGGCTCCTTTGTCCAAATGGGCATAGAGGCGATTCTTCTTTGTTGCTGTGTCTTTGGCCGGCCGCTTGCAGCTCGGGCCATTTGGGCCGTGGCCGCAGCCATCCTGATTACAGCCACGTGGGGGGGACCTGCATGTGCTTTCTTTCCAGCAAGTTTCTGGATGTCCAAATGGCATCTTTGATGGTGGCCAGGGTGAGCCACTGATTTGCAAATTCACATGCTTGTATCTGTTTCTTTTGGCTGCCCTCACAGAGCCTCAGCGATTCGGGCTCGCCACATCCAGGTCGGGAGCAGGATGAGTGTGCTGACATGCCCCAGGAGTGCGTAACGGACCTGACCGGGAGGATGAGATGAGCCACCATCCATTACAAGTTGCCGAGTCTGTTTGGGAGAGCCAAATAATTAATGTTGAACCAAACAGTTAAGGGCTCATCAAAAGCCAGCCCACGCACTGGACTCACTGGATCCCACTCCTGTATAACTGAAATGAGAGAGCGACAATTTGTTAAAACATACACTTCTTATTGCTTAAAGTGAAAACGTTTTAAAAGGTCTGGATAAAAGCATAGGCTGGTGGCAGGATTAAAGACCCAGGTACTTTAAAATCAGAGGGTAGGAGACTTCCGGTATGAGGGGTGCGGAGTAGACGCATTGGTAGCTGGCTCCCACAACTTAGCTCCTAATTTACCTTTTCAACCTCTCCTTGTACAGATTTTGAGATTACAGTAGACTGGTGTAACTGTATTTGCTACTGTCTACGTTTCGAATATGTCTAAAACGAAGGGCAAGCAAGATAAAGACGCCTCTTCGTCTGCTAGCGTTACGCTAGCAGAACTTACCTCTCTATTGGAAGAGCACAGGAAGGCACAATCTGCAGACTTTAAGTCATCTTTTGAGGCGTTGACAACCACGCTGGATGGCTTGCACTCGACTATTACAGACCATGGGCAGCGGATCAACTCTTTGGAAGACAACTATAATGAGGTAGACGGTCGTCTCCAACAGATGGAAGAAGCATGTGCTGCACTCCAGCGAGACAACGTGTCGCTCAGAACGAAGCTAGCTGACCTGGAGGGACGAGTAGACGCCAAAACCTCAGGATTATCGGCTTGCCTGAGTCACTTGAGGGGCCGCGACCGACAACTGTTCTTCTCCCAGCTACTGGTGGATGTCTTTGGTGCGGATGTCCTTTCTTCCCCCCCTGAGCTTGACCGCGCTCATCGGAGCCTCGCACCCAAGCCTGTTACGGGTGATAGGCCGCGGCCTGTCATCATACACCTCCATCGCTTCCAAGTAAAGGACCTACTCATCCGTGAGGCTCGCAGACGGGGCGAACTATTCTACAAGGAGCACAAGATTCGACTTTATGAAGACTACAGCCCCGACGTGCTAAAGCAACGAGCAGAGTATAAACACTCCATGGCGGAACTTTACAAACGCGGTACAAACCGGCTCTCCTATACCCAGCCAAGCTCCGTATCACCCTCCCCAGCGGCGAAGACATGGATTCAGTCTGCTTCGGAGGTTGACAAGTTTGTACAGAACTTAAACCAAAAAATCTAAGCCAGTGGGCCTATACACAATTCTATGCAACTGAACGTGACCGCTGGTTCCTGTTCTCTGATATTGTGTTAGTCATGCGCTACCGCTGGGTCCAGTTTAACATGATGCTAGCAATTTGGGGCTATATCCAGACACCCTCTAAAACGTTATCTGCAGAGGCCTATTGTAAGTCATTCATGATCTACTGTTTAATCGTATTTCCCTCTGATGTTCAAAAGCAGAAGTGTTCAAAATAATATCTGCAATTACCTGTTGCACTAGTTGCTGTTTTTCTGTTGGTTTTTGAGAGGCGTTCTTCCCCTTACGTTTAAGTTGTGGGATCAGCGCATTAGATCTTAGGAAGTAACAAATGATGCTGATCAGTGAATCAGTGAGTTCTATGCTGCTGCTGTTCCTTGCAGCTGCAACGGGGTTTGGGATGGGGGTGGGTTGCGTGGGGGGTAAGTGGTATGCTCTTATCACTGTTTTGTAAGTTTTCTTTTGTTGTGTGTTTTGTTAGTGTATTTTTTAATTATTTTTGTGCTACTGCTTTGATCCACAATGTTAGACCCATACAGGTGACTCCCTCTCCGACATTGTGTTGTGAGCGGGGACGGGCGGGGACGTACATGGAGGCAATGTCTCCACCCACACAGTCGACCCCAGCATATGATGACTAGTACGATGTTCTCCTCTGCACCATGTTGTGCTGTTCGATTTACTAGTTGGAATGTTAAAGGCCTCAATTCTCTTGTTAAGCGCAACAAAGTGATTAACCATCTTAAAATCCTTAACACTAATATAGCCTTTCTACAGGAGACTCACCTTTTACCATTAGATCACGCTAAACTTCATTAAGGCTGGGTAGGCCAACTTTATCACTCTTCATTTGCAGGTAAAGCACGCGGGGCGGCAATTCTGATCCATAAATCGACCCCCTTCTCAATGTCCACTGTCATCTCAGACCCTAATGGACGTTTTGTGATTGTTACGGGTAGAATTGGAGCCAACAACCTGGTGTTGGCAAATGTGTATGGCCCAAATTGGGACAATGAGAATTTTTTTAAGACACTTTTCCTCTCTCTTCCTGACCTACACTCTCACCAGCTTATCCTTGGTGGTGACTTCAACTGTTGTCTAGATCCCTCGCTTGATCGCTCATCTAATAGGCTCTATGTTCCATCTAAATCATCTAAAGCTATCCAGCTATTCATGGAACAGTATGCCGTCTCAGACGCCTGGCGCTTTTTTAACCCCAGCACCAAGCAGTTCTCATTCTTCTCTCCTGTCCATGGCTCATTCTCACGAATAGATTTGTTTCTCATTGATAACAAGCTCCTCTCCTCTGTTACGGCATGTTCCTACAACCCCATCGTAATTTCAGACCATGCAACTGAGGTCATGGATGTTTCCTTCCCAGGCAGACCTCTTTCCCGCTCTCCCTGGCAATTTAATTTGCGGTTACTCTCTGACACCAATTTTATAAGCACAATTAACAGTCGTATTGATCTTTTCATATCTACTAATGTTAGTCCAGATGTATCTGCAGCAGTTATATGGGAGTCATGTAAAGCTTACTTAAGAGGTGAAATAATATCTTACTCTGCCTATCAGTCAAAGATTGCTAGGGAGAAGAAAGTCTCTCTCTCCAAGGATATAGCAGAGCTTCAGTTAAAGTGTGTTGACGCACCTGATGCGGATGTTTTCAAAGAGCTACTCACAAAGAAGGCAGAATATGACATCCTGGTCTCCAATGAAACGGCAGAGTCCCTTTTAAAAATGCGTCATAATTATTATGAGTTTGGAGATAAACCGAGTAAATTGCTTGCTCACCAAATTCGGCAATCCTCCTCATCAAGGCACATTAACCAGATTAACACAGACATTGGAACAACTATTAACCCCCAAACCATTAACAACCAGTTCAGAAAGTTTTATGCTTCATTATACTCCTCTGAGTGCCTGAATAACGAAACACAATACAAACGCTTTTTTAGTTCCTTGGATTTTCCTTCTATCACCTCTGAAATGGCATCTAGTCTGGATGCACCATTTACGATAAACGAACTTAAGTGTGCTTTAAAGCATATGCAAAATGGGAAATGCCCTGGCCCTGATGGTTTCCCTGCCGAATTTTTAGAACGTTTGCGGACACGCTGTCCCCACTGTTACTTAACATGTTCAATGAATCGCTGCAAAGTGGCACACTCCCCCTAACTTTGCGTCAGGCGACTATCTCTCTTATACTAAAAAAGGATAAAGACCCTCTGTCCTGTAGTAATTATCGCCCTATCTCTCTGCTCTGTGCAGACGTCAAAATTCTGGCTAAAATGCTGGCTAGACGCCTGGAGTGTGTCCTTCCAAATATCATTGCTGCAGACCAAACAGGATTTGTAAAGAACAGATATTCCTTTCACAGTGTCAGACGACTTTTTGATATTCTGTATTCACCCACTACCTCTCACGATCCTGAGCTGGTCATCTCAATGGATGCCGAAAAGGCTTTTGACCGTGTGGAGTGGCCCTACCTGTTCTACACATTGAAACACTTGGGCTTCGGTAATACATTTATATCATGGATTAAGCTTTTGTATACATCCCCTCTCGCCCGTGTCCGCACAAATAATGATTACTCTGACTATTTCCCCCTTGAACGCGGTACCCGACAGGGCTGCCCACTCTCTCCATTACTGTTTGCTATTGCCATTGAACCTCTAGCGGTGGCCCTCAGGTCCAGTCAGATGCAAGGCATCTCAAGAGGCGGCATTGAACATAAGATATCCCTGTACGCTGATGACCTGTTGGTCTTTCTTTCCTGCCCAGACAAATCCGTTCCCCTTGTACTAACTGTGTTGAAGGACTTTGGGCATATCTCAGGTTATAAATTAAATCTGCATAAGCGAACTTATGCCGGTTAACGCAGCAGCCATAGCCTATCCCCTCTCAAAGTTACCATTCCGAGCGTCCCTGGAGCACTTTAAATATCTGGGTGTCTGTGTGACAAAATCCTACTCAGAATTATTTAAATGTAACTTCTCCCTCTTTTAACCAGGCTATCCCAAGACATCCACCGGTGGTCACTTTTGCCTCTGTCTCTCGCTGGCCGAATAAACTGCATTAAAATGAGTATACTGCCCAAGTTCCTGTATCTTTTCCATTGCATACCTATTTTCCTCCCTAAGCCCTTTTCCACTCCCTTGATAACTTAATCTCACAATGTATTTGGAACAAAAGCACCCCAAGAATCAAAAAAGGAACTTTACAAAAACCTAAACTCTTGGGCGGCCTAGCTCTACCCAACTTTTTGCTCTACTATTGGGCTGCAAACATCAGAACAATGTTGCACTGGTGCCACATCAACAGCCAATCTCCACCATGGCTGCAGGTTGAGGAGGCTTCATGTAGACCCTCCTCTCTGATGTCCCTGTTGTGCCTTCCCCTGACCTCTTCACCAACCGCACACTCTACTAGTGTGGTAGTGAAAAACTGCCTTAGAGTTTGGAGCCAGTTCAGGCGGCACTTTGGGCTACAGGTAACACCTGTCCTAGCCCCAGTACATTCTAACCCGCTGTTCACTCCGTCAGTTATTGACCAGGCTTTTTTGGTCTGGAAAGACCTAGGGATTGTGTCAGTAAAACAGCTTTACATCAGTGGCATATTTGCTTCCTTCGACCAACTAACTCAGGTATTCAACCTAAAACCCACCCATTTCTTTAGATATTTGCAAGTCAGGGACTTTGTCCGTAATCATTTTCCAGGCTTCCCTTCCCTCCCTTCCCCTACTCTTATTGATACTATACTTGGTATTGACCCAAGTCTAAAAGGTTCAATTTCAATACTGTACAATACTCTTCTCAAAAGTCAGACATCAACCTCTGATGCTCTGCGTGATGTTTGGTCTGCAGAGCTTGGTGATGACATAGGTCCTGACGCCTGGGAATACGCCCTCAGTCGAGTCCACTCATCGTCCATCTGTGCTCGCCACGGGGTGTTACAGTGCAAAGTGATTCATAGAGT
Organism: Percina caprodes; assembly: GCA_013375575.1. NCBI lineage: Eukaryota > Metazoa > Chordata > Actinopteri > Perciformes > Percidae > Percina > Percina caprodes. The sequence goes on from JABXJD010000998.1 coordinate 24,568, forward strand.
TCACTGGTCTAAAAGTAGGCTTGCCCGTATCTACCCCGACATCGATCCAAACTGTGACAAATGCCACCAAGGCCCAGCCAATCTGACCCACATGTTCTGGTCTTGCCCTGTCCTTACTCCTTTTTGGTTAGGTGTTTTTGACTCCCTCTCAGCCATCACATCTGCCGATATTCACCCCTCACCATTGCTGGCCATGTTTGGTGTCCTACCCACTGGCCTCACTCTGCCGCCCTATTTTGCTGATCTTGCTGCCTTTCTTACGCTGCTAGCAAGACGTGCCATTCTTTTGCGGTGGAAAAGCCCCTGCCCCCCCTCCCGCTCTCAATGGATTAAGGATGCGCTTCACTTTATGAGATTAGAGAAAATTAAGTATTCTCTCCGCTTCTCAGAATGGAAATTCCATCAAATTTGGCACCCCTTCCTAGATCATGTTAGGTCTCTCCATATAGACATTGACCCTGGTATCTAGGCAAATACTTTTTTTTTTTTTTTTTTTATTATCATTATTATTTTTTTTTCTTTTAATCATTTGTTTGTCTTTGTGAGTGTGTGAGCATCCATGTTCTGTGTGTTAGTGTATATATGTAAAGGCATACCCAGCCTATATCAGACTACTATTGCCCTGCCTACCTGTATCATGACCCATTTTACCCTATTTCATTTAACCTCAATGATGTCTCTTTGTGGGGGAGGGTGGGGGGCAGGAACTGGGTGTAAATCATATACCTGTTTAATACCTTGTGTCACAGATTGACTCTGTATTGGTTTCATTTTATAGGTGAGGTATACTATGTATCTGTTATGTTCAAAATCTCATAAATAAATCATACAAAAAAAAAAAAAAAAGGTCTGGATAAAAGCATAGGCTGGTGGCAGGATTACAGACCCAGGTACTTTAAGATCAGAGGGTAAGGTCTTCAATCTTCTGAGGTATGATCCCATCCAGAACCGTGCCATAGCTGCAGTCTTAGGATTTCTGGATGGGGCCGTGGCTGCTGTTATGTGTATAGCTGGAAATCTGCTCCCTAAAAACAATAACAGGTCCGGCACTCCTTTCCCTCCTTTCTCCTTTGGCTTCTTCCTCACTCTTCTTTGCACTCGTTCCCACTTGGACCTCCACAGGAAATAAAAAATGTCTCGTTCCAGGTCTAAAATCTCTTTTCTGGGTGGGATACTTGTCAATTGATCTGCGAGTTCATGTGAATGTTTTTGCCAAATCTGAAGAAATTCCCTCCAGGGGGGAAATGCTTGTTACTAACCTAGCTCTGGCGAGTCATTCCCAGAAGTCCTTATGTTCTTTTTCCCTCAGCGATCAATAAAGTCATTGTAATCACATTCAGATCGTCTCCAATGGAGACCTTGATGATTATTGTGTGTGTACACATGCAGAGTCAGTACATTTCAGCAGTTGTCCACCGCTAGCTAAATAAATAAAAGAATGGGAGTTTTGGAATAGATATTAAGTACTAACTGGTACTTTCTATTGCTGAATGAGCTCTATCTGGAGGCAAAAGGAGTTGCACCAAAGAAAGTCATTGGACTGTAACTGACCACTCATAGACTGTTAATGGCATACATTGGGATGATGGTTGTCTATTCATGAAGCCATTCATTACTTACAATAGACAAGACCATTGAAACTTGATCAAAAAGAAGGTGTAGTTGAGTGGAAATGGCTGCATTCAGTATTTAAGATGGCAAATCTGTGTAAGGAACCACTTCCACTGCTTCTATATCACAACACAGAGGATGCCAGAAGAAACGTTGGTTTTATGGAGAAGCTCATGAGCAAAGAAGGTGGCTGACTGTAAGACGTTGACATTGGTCTAACTCAACCATTGGCATTGGGTTGATTTTAGTTAGTGCTACTCTATGGGGTAGTTTTGCTGACAACTGAATCCCAGGATTGTATCTAAAGTCTTAACAGTAACAGCTATTTTACGTTGTGTTACTAGATGTAGAATGCTAAAATGTGTTATAATTCATTCTAGATTGTGTCTCTGGATAAATGATTGTTTTGGTAAGTCATTTTATTACTCTAACTTTAGCTTTAGCTTGACTGTTGAATTCAGTAAGTGCTACTTACTCTGACAGAGGATATTAAATGATGCAACAAGTATTACAAAGGCAATAAAGTAGAAGATTAACTTAATATGTATCTAACAGCTCTGCACTTCTCCCATGTCCTGCTTTACTCAGCTATTGAGAAGGATTTGAGAAAAATTGTATAGCACAGTGTTGTGCATCCTTGCATTTATGGTACTTAATGCAAAAATCAGTCTCAATGCCCAGATGTGTTGCAAGATTTGCAGTGAACATTGTATTGCCCAGTGGTGGTGGTGGTATAGTGGTGACCATAGCTACCTTCCAAGCAGTTGACCTGGGTTTGATTCCCAACCATTGCCGTAACTTTCTTTGATTGATGTTACTTACTTTATTTGTCAAGAAGTAACCAGAAAAGTTACTTGCCCAACCTAGTTTGATAAAACATCATACCTCTTTGGTTAGTTCAAATAAGGGAGCATATCAATCAATCAAGCTTCCTCCATGAGGATCCACAGACACAGGCAGTGCACTACAATTTGCACTCTTCCCGTGTCTGCTAACTCATCTTGTCATGGATGGTGGCTCATGAGATCCTCCCGGTCCGGTCCGTTATGCACTCCTGGGGAATGTCAGCACACTCATCCTGCCCCGACCTGGATGTGGCGAGCCCGAGTCGGTGAGGCTTTGGGAGTGCAGCGCTGCCGTAGACCTGTGGGCAACGGCCCGGTACCTTCCAATTCCTGTACTTACTAACAAGGGAGGTCCTCACAGCACAGCTAGTGCTATATGGGGCAAGCCAAAAGAAACAGATACCAGCATGTGACTTTGCAAATCAGCAGCTCACCCTGGCCACCATCAAAGATGCCATTTGGACCTCCAGAAACTTGCTGGTAAGAAAGCACATGCATATCCCCCCCGTGGCTGTAATCAGGATGGCTGCAATATCTAAGTAGTATGTGTTTCATGATTGTACTTTTGTTTTTCAATGGTACATGAACATATTTTAAAGAGTAGTTTTAGATCTGTGCTGCGAATTTTGACAAACTGTTTTGATCCGTTGAGGTATTTCAGTGAAGTCTTTGGTCTTGGACAGTGACCTTGCAATCTAAAACTGTATATCCTATTGTCTCTGGAACAATAGTTGGCAGTTGGAGGGGTAATGGCTCTTTACAGTGAATATGCAAAAGAAGATGTTCACAAGTTCAGCCCAGGTAAATGCTCAGCCCATATTCACACAGACCTAAACCTACTCACTTAATGCTGGTGACAATATTCTAAAATCAACAATGCCAGAGAAAAATGACAAACCGCTATTACAATTTTTAAGTAAAGTATTGGCATTTTTTAATAAAGTGTTTCCTTGCAAAGGTTTTTTTCCCAATAACATTGACAAGCCTACCGTTAGTTACGGTCCCTGTGTTTGTCACGATGTAGAGTGATGTGACCTGCAGGTAGTGTGGCCGAGTGGTCTAAGGCGCTGGATTAAGGCTCCAGTCTCTCTGGAGGCGTGGGTTCAAATCCCACCACTGCCAGTTGGACTTATTATATAGTTAGAAGCCAATGTGATATCTTGAAGCAGCATCATTTGTGCCCAATTGTTATGACATTGCTTGGTGAAGTAACTGTCGGTACACGATCCGTCCTGCCTACACGATCCGTTCTGCGCATGCGCATGATGTTCACGCATGCGCATATGAGAATTGTGTTTTATGAGGATTTACGACACTGCACGATCCGTCCTGCACATGCGCAATATGGTCACGCATGCGCAGATGTTAATCTTGTTTTACGACCATTTATGACACTGCACGACCCGTTCCCTTTCTTTTTGTTGTCTGTTCTACGCTTGAACACAACAAATTCAAAAATGTCCGAGAAGTTTGTTCATTACCTTGCCCTTAGGCAATATTTAATTGACGGTCGGGTGGATCCTGCATTTAGGAGAATAATCACGAGAATGGCAGTCAATTTTGTTATAAGTGGTAAGTTCAGTTAGTTTGGTTATGTGAAATAATGTTAGCATTAACGTTATGCTGCTAACGTCAGTCGATACACCAGTTTTTAGTTAGCACTGGTACTTGCTAATGTTTGTGGAACAAGAGATCTTTTGCACATTTCTTTTGCACATTTCCATATTCCACATATTTCAGGTATCAGGAAAAGCCTTGTTCTATGGCTTCAGGTATTAGCAAAAGCCTTGTTCTATGGCTTCAGGTATCAGGAAAAAGCCTTGTTCTATGGCTTCAGGTATTAGCAAAAGCCTTGTTCTATGGCTTCAGGTATTAGCAAAAGCCTTGTTCTATGGCTTCAGGTATCAGGAAAAGCCTTGTTCTATGGCTTCAGGTATTAGCAAAAGCCTTGTTCTATGGCTTCAGGTATCAGGAAAAGCCTTGTTCTATGGCTTCAGGTATCAGGAAAAGCCTTGTTCTATGGCTTCAGGTATTAGCAAAAGCCTTGTTCTATGGCTTCAGGTATTAGCAAAAGCCTTGTTCTATGGCTTCAGGTATTAGCAAAAGCCTTGTTCTATGGCTTCAGGTATCAGAAAAAGCCTTGTTCTATGGCTTCAGGTATCAGAAAAAGCCTTGTTCTATGGCTTCAGGTTTTAAATCTAACAGCTTGCATAATTTTCTTTTTTCTCCAGAAAACTTGCAGGAGCGGTGGCTAATGGGCCGTGGGTGGAAAAGACAGGCAAAGATTTTGATGTAACTTTACTGACTATGTAATATTTCAGCATTTAATTTTGCACAGCGGACACTGTGTATTGTATTGGTTGTCAACACTACATGTGAGTAACTGTATTACTTTCCAGCCATTTCCTGTTCAAACAGATGGACAGAGCTGTGGGATCTTCATGCTTATGGTAAGCTTATACAATTTCCACACAATTGTTCCTGTTTGTCCTATATATCTGTAATGGGTTTCTTTCTCTCTAACAGTACGCCCTCTGCATCTGTACTGGTACCCAGTTTCACTTTTTGGATGTAAGTTGTAATTCATAGAATATACCGTATGTATCCAAGAATATTAAAAATAAACAGCGCAGGTCTCCATCATTACATTTGTATTACAGAGGGACATACCGTCCATTCGCAAGTGGTGGTGTCTCCAGATTCTGGAGAAATTCTCAATCACAAGGTAGGACACATTTTAAGCAGATAACATTGGTCTGCTTTACAATTATGTTATATTAAAAGTACCATACTCTGACTTTTGAAAAGGCATGGGCAGTACTTCGGACAGCGCTTTGCTTTCTGGACAGAGGAGGCCAAACAGCTGGTGGCAGGCACCCTCCCACCTATTTATCGGATCGCCGACCCCACAAAGTCAAGGTATGGCTAACCAGACAACCATTTGTGACAAATAAAAACAATACAAAAGTTAAAAGTGAACTGTTTTAAAATGTGGGTAAGACAACATTAAGGAAAATAGCCATATGAACAACTATGCCAATGTAATATCAGTGATCAATAACCTAATGAAAATATCATAATATACACATAAAACCTACTTAATTTATGCTGAAAATATGTATTTAGGTCCCTTTTGGAAAGAACAAAAACTCACAGGAATGGACAGCACTGGGCAACTCATTTAAATGAGAAACAACTGAAAAAATGTCTTGAATTTATTATCAATACCATGTTGGTGACATAAACCTCTTATGTTATAGAGTAGTCTTAATTTAAGGTATTTTACTTTATCAAAGCAGGAGCAGGTAGAAGTGGAGGAGCTGCCGTCAACAGTGAAAGACATGTACACGGCTGAGTACATTGTGAGGAACAACCCTGGGTTGTTTACGGGACGGGTGCACGAGCCGTCATTCATGTGGATGGACCATGATGAGCAAATTACTTCTTGGAAGTTGTTGACGGAAACAATGGAGTTGGATGCCAAGGACCCATTCATGTTAACATTTGAACATATGCAGGACATGGAAACATTTATGGGTGTTTGTAGAGACATGCTCAGCCTTAGAGTTAATGCTGGATGTGAGGTGCACAGTCCCCCTAGAGAGTGAGTGAGTCCTCAGCAGGCTCAGGAGAGCAAAGTGCTCCACCAGGGCCAGCTCACGCAGAGGCCTATGACGCCCGGCAACATGGCCTCCAAACAGCTGGGGTCAGCTGTCAAAGCAGGGCATGACACCACAGCAGCAAAACATACCACGGGGGATGCTGGGTAACATTGCTCCAAGTCCCATGCAGGATTTAAAGCTTCTTGAAAAAAAACAAATTTCATTTTTTTTTTTGTACCTTTGCAAATTAATATTGTGTTTGTGTTGAGAAGACAGGTTGCCAGGTTCTCCACTTTCTCAGTTTCTATGTTCCTGGCTAATTTATTCTAATATGCCATTTTTCAAAAGGACTGCCTTTATTTCTTTCCTGTTTGAAGAATCTATTTGTATAGATCTGCAAAAATCCTTGATTTGTAACTTTGTAAACCCCCATGAGTGTATGTAACATGTTACAATAAAATAAAACATGATTTGAGGCTTGTTAATGTGGTTCTGGAATATTCTTTTTACTGGCCTGGGCCCAGTATTTGTCTTGCAAATGTTTTTATTTTTTTATTTTTATTTATTTATAAATGCTTTTTAAACTGTCTCAGTCAAAAAGAATTACCATTCCACATGTAATCATAATGGTGTATGTTAATGTAACAACTCCTTTATATTTTTGGATTGTCCACTACGTAAACGCCTCGTAATTCATAGCCTGGCGTAAACGATAATTAAAAACAAAACATCCCCAGATTACATGTTGATCACTTAATAATAATGTCGCCTATGCCTGGTACAAAGATGTCGGTACACAGTGTTGGATCAGTGACCAGTCTTAATTTAAATATATTTATTAAAAACAAATATATATATATATATATATATATATATATATATATATATATATATATATATATATCTGAACTACTAACAAGTGTAGATTACATGTTGAGCACTTGTGAACTACAAAAAAGTCTAGCCTACAAAAAATGCTAATATATAATTTTTTATATATATATATATATTCTGTATATGCACCTCTGGTATTGACTTTTTGTATATGTACATACTGGCGATATAATTGTTCTTTGTTAATAAAAAAAAAAAAAAAAACGTGATGCTTGGCCGTCAAGTGTTCCGACGCATGCGTGGTACCAATAGTGCAGGGACCCATCCAGGTTTTCATCTACGTATTCATGCGCATGCGTGAACATCATGCGCATGCGCAGAACGGATCGTGTAGGCAGGACGGATCGTGTACCGACAGTAACTAAAATCATCCATCAATCACCTTGCTGAGATTGTTCCTTGTTAACCTAAGGTTAAATGATTGGTGAAACCCTCCTTTCCAGCACTTTGCAGTAGACTTTACAAGGGAGACACGCAATGTTGAAGAGTTGTGTCAACCAAGACAGGCCCTCCTCACCCAGAACTTTCAGCATTTCTGGACGGATTTCATAAATCCCTGGGGATTTGCCACTGTGGAGTTGAGGTCAACAGCGTCCCATCCTTACTGTACACAGCTTGTATGGTTCCCCGCTTGCCCCTCCAGAGATGGCGAACTGTTTTCCAGAAACACCTTGGTGCCGACCGAAAGTCCTTCTCCCAGCACTCTCCCACCTCCTGCTGCGCCGTTAGACGTGTTGTTCATGTCCAGGAGTTGTGCTCTTTCCATCGCTTGACAATATTCCCATTTAGGGTCAGGAGTTCTCCTCCCATGCTGAACACAGCCTGAGCGAGGCCCACTTTCCCTCATGAGTAGTCCAACACTGACTTCCTCAAGGCCTTGTAACATTGTTATGCAGCTGGTAAAAAAACCTCCCCGTCGGGGAATCGAACCCCGGTCTTCCGCGTGACAGGCGGAGATACTGTCCACTATACTAACGAGGAATGCAAAAGCTGATTATTTGGCACATCAATCGATAGGTGGTGCTATTCCAGCATTTAGGTCACAGTAAATACATCTAGATATATTTAGGTTTACTAGATATTTGCTGTCACTCAAATCCATGAAAAAGCGTCTGTGACTGAATCCAGTTTAATCTGTAAATAACATCACAGAGTATGGTCTAGACCTGCTCTTTTATGAAAAGCGCAGTAAGATAATTGTTGTGATTTGGCACCATGTAAATACACTCACTCAAGAAAACATCCCCCACACCATTACACCACCAGCACCAGCCTGCACAGTGGTAACAAGGCATGATGGATCCATGTTCTCATTCTGTTTACGCCAAATTCTGACTCTACCATCTGAATGTCTCAACAGAAATCAGACTCATCAGACCAGGCAACATTTTTCCAGTCTTCAACTGTCCAATTTTGGTGAGTTCTTGCAAATTGTAGCCTCTTTTTCCCATTCTGACATTCAGTTTGGAGTTCAGGAGATTGTCTTGACCAGGACCACACCCCTAAATGCATTGAAGCAACTGCCATGTGATTGGTTGATTAGATAATTGCATCGAATCAAATTATGTAATGGAGCCTGAATGCATCACACGGTAAGCGTACCTGACTCATTTCCGTTTCCTGTGCTTGTGTGTTGGTAGCGTGTTGCTGCTCGCTAAAATACTGGCGTTAGTTCAATTTGTTAGTTTTGCTATTACAGCGGCAAACTGCCCGCTAAACACTTATTCTTATAGTAGTTCTGCCTAAGCACTCACAGTTCTTTACATGTTCAGTGACTTTCGTTAAATAAACAGTTTTCGAAAGCTTGGTAGCTAACGCCAAGCGACTTTAGCTTAGCTGTTAGCCATATCTGGTTAAGTGACTGGAACTTGAGAAAAGGTTGTGCATTAAACTACATTTGCTTCGCTTAGAGCTCGCATCAACGGGGCATAGGCATAAGCATTTGTTTTACGTCTTTCAGTTACTTTCGTTAAATAACAGTTGTTTTGAACGCTTGGTAGCTAGCGCTAACGCTACCATACTTTAGCTTAGCTGCTAGCGACTTTAGCTTAGCAGTTAGCCATGTCGTCTCCCTCTCCTGCTTTGTCTTGTCCAATGTGTGAGATGTTTAGTTACTCCTCTGCATCCTTTAACGGCAATGGTATGTGTAACAAGTGCAGTTTATTTATAGACATGGAGGCGAGGCTTAGTGAGTTAGAAGTCCGTTTCCGCACCATGATAGACCAGTCGTTAGTTACTGTAGCTAACCCCCCCCGGTAGTCGGCGCGGGCCGGCCTGAGCCTGAGTCAGCCTCTGGTAGCCGTCCCCCGGCAACTCCTGAGCAGCCAGGACATAGTAACTGGGTGACTGTGCGAGAACGAGGAAGAGTTAGCCGTAAGCTTTCAAAGGCCACGGACCGCCACCAGCCTGTTAGCGTTTCTAACAGATTTTCCCCACTCAGCAACACACCCGCTGAGAAACCAACTCTGATTATCGGCAGCTCTATTTTGAGAAACGTGAAGTTAGCAAAGCCGGCAGTCATAGTTAAGGGCATCCCGGGGGCCAGAGCGGGCGACGTTGAGTCTTATTTGAAACTGCTGGCTAAGGATAAACGTAAATACAGCAAGATTGTTATTCACGTTGGCGTTAATGACTCCCGGTTACGCCAAACGGAGGTCACCAAGATCAATGTTGAATCAGTGTGTACATACGCAAAGTCAATGTCGGACACCGTAGTTTTCTCTGGACCTCTGCCAAATCTGACCAACGATGACACGTATAGCCGCATGTCGTCATTTTGCCGCTGGCTATCGAGGTGGTGTCCAGATAATGATGTGGGCTTTGTGGATCACTGGCAGTCTTTCTGGGGAAGACCTGGTCTAATTCCGAGAGACGGCATTCATCCCACTTGGGATGGAGCAGCTCTTATTTCCAGAAATCTGGACAAGTTTATTAGTGGACCTAATCCATGACAACCCAGAGCTGGGACCAGGAGGCAGAGTCGTAGTCTAACACACTTCTCTGCTCCTCCATTCCAGGAGTTACCTAGTAAAAACCCCATAGTGACGGTGTCTGCCCCCCGACCATTAAAATTATTTAAATCAAAGGTAAACAGAAGAGGAGATGTGCATGAAAACCTCATAACAATTAAAACCACAAGTGCAATTGCAAGTGCAAAACAATAGGAGAATTAAATGTGGACTCCTAAACATCAGATCTCTCTCTTCTAAAGGTGTACTAGTAAATGAATTAATATCAGATTCTAATATTGATTTATTTTGTCTTACTGAAACCTGGCTGGGTGATGGAGAATATGTTAGTCTAAATGAAGCCACCCCCCCCAGTCATATTAATACTCACATTCCTCGAGGCACAGGCCGAGGAGGTGGACTTGCAGCTATCTTCGATTCTAGTCTACTAATCAGCTCTAAACCTAAACTAAATTATAACTCATTTGAAAGTCTTGTTCTTAGTCTTTCACACCCAAGTTGGAAATCACTGCAGCCAGTTCTATTGGTTATAGTGTACCGAGCACCTGGTCCATACTCTGAACCAGTTGTATTTGTTATAGTGTACCGAGCACCTGGTCCATACTCTGAACCAGTTCTATTTGTTATAGTGTACCGAGCACCTGGTCCATACTCTGAACCAGTTCTATTTGTTATAGTGGACCGAGCACCTGGTCCATACTCTGAACCAGTTCTATTTGTTATAGTGTACCGAGCACCGGTCAATACTCTGAACCAGTTCTATTTGTTCTAGTGTACCGAGCACCTGGTCCATACTCTGAATTCTTATCCGAATTTGCAGAGTTTTTGTCAAATTTAGTGCTAAAAACGGACAAAGTTGTTATTGTAGGGGATTTTAATATTCATGTGGACGATGAGAATGATAGCCTTAGTACTGCGTTTATCTCTCTATTAGATTCTATTGGCTTCTCTCAAAGTGTTCATAAACCGACTCACCGTTTTAACCACACCTCGACCTTGTTCTGGTCTATGGTGTTGAAATTGAACATTTAATAGTGTTCCCACAGAATCCCTTTCTATCTGACCACTGTTTGATAACTTTTGAGTTTATACTGCTGAACTACACGCCGGTAGGCAAAACCTTCTATACAAGATGTCTATCTGATAGTGCTGGAGCTAAATTTAAGGATGTGATTCCATTAGCATTTAATTCATTACCAAGTCCCAAAGTAACGTAGGACTCCTATGCTAATTTCAGTCCCTCCCAAATCGATCATTTTGTTGATAGTGCAGCAGGCTCGCTGCGAACAACACTCGACTCTGTTGCCCCTCTAAAAAAGAAGATAATAAAACAAAGACGGTTAACTCCATGGTATAACACTGAAACTTGCAAATTAAAGCAAATATCGCGGAAACTTCAGAAGATTGGCGTTCCACCAAACTGGAAAAATTCTCGTTTAATCTGGCAAGATAGTCTTAAAATTTATAGGAAGGCCCTCCGTAATGCCAGAGCAGCGTACTACTCGTCATTAATAGAGGAAAATAGGAACAGCATCACTTAACTATGGCTGCTGGCTTCACTAACTTCAGGTTTCTCAAAATAGAGCTGCCGATAACCAGAGTTGGTTTCTCAGCGGGTGTATTGCTGAGTGGGGAAAATCTGTTAGAAACGTGAACATGCTGGTGGTGGTCCGTGGCCTTTGATAGCTTACGACTCCAGTTTAAAATTTCTAAGTGTCAAAATGAACATGTCTAACAGCATTTTAAACATTGACAGTAAAATATTATTGGTATATTTCCCAATGAACATGCAAAAAGTCTCTTTTCATCAGTTTCCGTAGTGTAGTGGTTATCACGTTCGCCTAACACGCGAAAGGTCCCCTGTTCGAAACAGGGCGGAAACACATTTCTTTGTTCATGTTGACTTTGTACAATCAAACTCTGCTGAGTTAAACTCTCAATAAGCTTCAAATCGTGGCCAGGCCTACCGAAGTTTCCATAGTCATCACATTCCGGAATTCAGGAATATCCTGTCTAAAAATGATGCAGAAAAGCCAGCCCACGCACTGGACTCACTGGTTCCAGCTCCTGCACAACTGGAATGAGAGAGTGAAGATTTGCTAAAACATCCACTTCTTCTTGCTCAAGGTAAACATTTTTAAAAGGTCTGAATAAATGCATAGGTTGGTGGCAGGGTAAAAGACCCAGGAACTTTAAGATCAGAGGGTAAGGTCTTCAATCTTCTGAGGTATGATCCCATCCCATCTTCATCACTATTCTTTTCACTCGTTCCCACTTGGCCCTCCACAGGAAATAAAAGGAGGCTTGTTCCTGGTCTAAAATCTCTTTTCTGGGTGGGATAAAAACAGAGCTGATGAGTAAAGTAAAGGTAAAATCACTGCCTTGATGATTAAAACCTTTCCTTCTAGTGTTAGTCCTCTAAGTCTCCAGTACCCTAGTCTCTGCCTAACTTTTCCTAACGTGTTTGTCCAATTTGTTTTCCCACACCCCTTCCAATCAAATTTTACCCCAAGTATTTTATGGTCGGTCCGGGTCACAGTCAGGGGGAGTCCTGTCGTCTCAGTTGCTGTTCACGGCCCATGAAAATGGCCAAGGGTCTTGCTTCTATTATTTAGCTGCTGTTAAGAATGTGAGTCTAGTTAAGGGCAGCATATTTGTTTTTCAGAAGTACAAAAGGCTCGGCCAAACAGCAAAGCCCACCAAAAATAGTTTCAACTCATCTGCGCTCCCCTCCAAGGAAGTCTTTAGTAAAAGGAGAAAGACTTGTGTGTTATGAAGACCAGAGTGAGTACAGCCGTCTGCTCACGGTAAGCCTCACTTGGTGTGCCGCTTTCCAAACTAAAATGATAAGAGGCAACTTGGTAGACTCCTTGCTGATGTTTATATCTGTGCTCACAATGCCCTTTTTTAAAACACCAATGTGAATAGTCAACATGTGAGTAATCCAGACAGATTAAACTAAGTAGAGTGGTGCAACGGTAGTCTGTGTTGATGTTTAACAAAGCATCTGCTGCTGCAAGTGTCTGAAGTTAAATGTTTAAACCTGCTGAAGGTTAAGGGTTAAGTTTATTTCATCCATAAAAATTACAGTGGCCATACCTGCTTTAACACCCATAGAAGCTGAAGGGTACACCTTTAATGGCATGTGAAGTTGTGCTGTCTGATAGCCTGAGGTATAAAAGAGAGCACACTGCTAAGTTTGTGTGACAGGAGGTCTTAGTCTACCACTACGCTCCATAACCCTACCAGTCAGATTACCACAGGAGGTCTTAGTCTACCACTACGCTCCATAACCCTACCAGTCAGATTACCACAGGAGGTCTTAGTCTACCACTACGCTCCATAACCCTACCAGTCAGATTACCACAGGAGGTAATATCTTTTGCAGCTCTTTTAAAGACTCTACCATAATACCTGCTGGAGATGCCAGGTCCTCATACATGTAAAGCATGCGCTCTACCACTGAGCTACATCCCCTGAAGATGTTCAGATTTTGTTTACTTTTTCTGAGAAAGACTTAGACTTATCTTTATTAAACCTTTGGGAAGACTCCGCAAGGATATTGAAATATCACTGAATAAAAGAAGAAACCTGGGTAAAACATGTAATGTTAATGTTGTATATGGCTTCAAAACCTGTAAATGCAACTGTGGTGCCTGGAAATCAAACCTGGGCCAAATGCTTGCACTGCTAATGGTATAAATCATAGTGGAAAAGTAGCACACCTGTTGCCTTTCTGCTGGACAATACAACGTTCTCTGCAAATCTTGTAACACAGACAGAAAAAGTGGATACTGAGAAACATATTGGTGGAGACTGGTGGCTTCCAGTACCTATGAGATACAAAATACTATGATGTGTCATTGGTTAGCTTCTACTCTCAAAGTATGCTACTCGTTGTCGGCAGGATTTTAACCTGCGCGGGGAGACCCCAATGGAGGTCCATCGCCTTAACCACTCGGCCACGACAACCTGAAAAGCAGTGCTATACTTGTTTGTACTGATTGAGGCATGGAGTCCTCCTGCTCCGCTCTGGGTGGCAGTATGTCCCTGCTGCTCTGAGTTGACGTTGCAGTAGGTGCTGGCACCTTTTGGAGGCAGCTGGCGTGCCAGCGGGTGCCGTCATCCAGGGGTATGTGGCTGGTCCCAGTCGGCGGGCCACTTGCTGTGGAGTGGACCAAAATGATGCCATCTTGTTCCCCCTGTGGGGTCGGCAAGCTCTCACCCAGTTGGCCACAGTGATATCTGGTATCTTGACCTTCCTTTTCTTTTCCGCTCCTAACGGTGGATGACTGAGGCTTTGACTGCTGGGAGTGTGTTCTGGACTGCAGTGGGGCAGAGCCTGTCCAGGGGTAGGTGTAACTCCTTACCCACGAAAAACTTTTAATTGTCAGTTTCCGTAGTGTAGTGGTTATCATGTTTGCCTCACACGCAAAAGGTCCCCTGTTCGAAACAGGGCGGAAACACATTTCTTTGTTTGTGTTGACTTTGCACAATCAAACTCTGCTGAGTTAAACTCTCAATAACCTTCACGGAAAAATCTCCCTGTCGTGAACTTGTGGCCAGTCCTAGCAAACTTTCCACACAGTAGCAGGAATATCCTGTCTAAAAATAGTGCAGAAAAACTAGTCCATGCATTTGTTACTTTATAGCTGGATTACTGCAATTCTTTATTATCAGGCTGCTTGAAAGATCCATAAAGACTCTTCATCCATCTCCACATTTAAGAGTAGGCTCAAGACTATCCTCTTTGATAAAGCTTATAGTTATATAGCTTTATATAGTTATATAGGGCTGGCTCAGGTGAGTCCTGGACCATCCCTTAGTTGTGCTCCTATAGGCCTAGACTGCCGGGGGACTTCCCATGATGCACTGAGCACCTCTCTCCTCCTCCTTCTCTCCATCTGTATGCAACCTCATCCCATTAATGCATGTTACTAACTCGACTTCTTCCCTTTCCTGGAGTCTTGTGCTCTCTCGCCCCTCTCCTCTCTCCTCCTATCTCTTCCTGCAGGTGTTTCTGGCTCTGGAGCTGTGGAGTCTGGATCTGTGGTTAGAGACACCTGCTGCTTCCTGCTCGACATCCTCTGCTGCAGTTCTCCATGTCTCTCTCTCTCTCTGTCTCTTTCTCTTACCCCCAACCGGTCGAGGCAGATGCCCCCCCACCCTGAGCCATGGTCCTGCTCGAGGTTTCTGCCTCTTAAAGGAAGTTTTTCCTTGCCTCTGTTGCCTTGTGCTTGCTCTTGGTGGGAATTGTTGGGATTTTGTAAATAACATCACAGAGTAGGGTCTAGACCTGCTCTTTAATGAAAAGCGCAGTGAGGTACCTGTTGTTGCGATTTGGCCTAGCAGGACGTAACAGGGCATTGCAGTACTTGTAGCAGGACCACAGCGACAGCTGCTACACCTGACAGGAACCAGGAAAAGAGATCACATCTCTCCTGTTTTAGCTTCTCTGCATCAGCTTCCAGTAAAATCCAGAATAGAATTTAAAATCCTTCTTCTCACCTACAAAGCTCTTCATGTTCAAGCACCATCTTATCTTAAAGAGCTCATAGTACCTTCCTACCCCACCAGAGCACTGCGCTCCCAGAATGCAGGGTTACTTGTGGTTCCTAGAGTCTCTAAAAGTAGAATGAGAGGCAGAGTTTTTAGCAATCAAGCTAATTTAACACACTTTATTGCCTTTATAATTCTTGTTTAATTTAATTACCTCTGCCAGAGTTTTGCAGCTCTTTGACAGACTGGACCTTAAAGCAACATGGAGATGCCGGGATTGAACCCGGGCCTCATACATGCGAAGCATGCGCTCTACCACTGAGATACATCCCCTGAAGTTTTACTGTTTTTAACGTTTTTCTGAGATCACTGAATAATAGAAGAAACCTGGGTGAAATGTGTAATGTTAATGTTGTATATGGCTTTAAAACCTGGCGGTGGCTGGAACCACTACACTACGAAAAATATGGCAAATATACCATTCATATTTAACTGCAAATGCTGTTAGACGTGTTCATTTTTGACACATAGAGATTTTAAATTGGATTCAGTCACAGATGCTTTGTCATGGATTTGAGTGACAGCAAATATCTAGTAAACCTAAATATATCTACATGGTCTACTGTGGCCTAAATTTTCCATTTGGGAAATTTTTCTACCAGCTGCTAACCAAAGCTACAAGGCCTCAAAGTCCCAGCGAACGCATGGGACTACTCATGAGGGCAAAGTTGTCCTTGGCTCAGGCTGTGTTCAGCATGGGAGGGGAACCATACAAGCTGTGTACAGTAAGGATGGGACGCTGTTGACCTCAACTCCACAGTGGCAAATCCCCAGGGATTTATGAAATCCATCCAGAAATGCTGAAAGTTCTGGGTGAGGGGGGGCTGTCTTTGTTGACACGTCTCTTCAACATTGCGTGTCTCCCTTGTAAAGTCTCCTGCAAAGTGCTGGAAAGGAGGGTTTCACCAATCATTTAACCTTAGGTTAACGAGGAACAATCTCAGCAAGGTGATTGATGGATGATTTTAGTTACTTCACCAAGCAATGTCAGAACAATTGAGCACAAACGATGCTGCTTCAAGACATCACATTGGCTTCCAACAGTGTAATAACTGCAACTGGCAGTGGTGGGATTTGAACCCACGCCTCCAGAGAGACTGGAGCCTTAATCCAGCGCCTTAGACCACTCGGCCACACTACCTGCAAGTCGCATCTCTCTACATCGTGACAAACACAGGGACCGTAACTAATGGTACGCTTGTCAATGTTATTGGAAAAAAAAACCTTCACAAGGAAAAGCCAACATTTTATTAAAAAATCCCAACACTTTATTTAAAAAATTTATCACTCTTTGTCATTTTTCTCTGGCACTGATTTTAGAATATTGTAACCAGCATTAAGTGAGTAGGTTTAGGTCTGTGTGAATATGGGCTGAGCATTTACCTGGGCTGAACTTGTGAACATCTTCTTTTGCATATTCACTGTAAAGAGCCATTACTCCTCCAACTGCCAACTATTGTTCCAGAGACAATAGGATATACAGTTTTAGATTGCAAGGTCACTGTCCAAGACCAAAGACTTCACTGAAATACCTCAAGGGATCAAAACAGTTTGTCATGTCCCAAGCAGGACATGGGAGAAGTGCAGAGCTGTTAGACACATATTAAGTTAATCTTCTACTTTATTGCCTTTGTAATACTTGTTGCATCATTTAATTTCCTCTGTCAGAGTAATTAGCACTTACTGAATTCAACAGTCAAGCTAAAGCTAAAGTTAGAGTAATAAGAATGACTTACCAAAACAATCATTTATCCAGAGACACAATATAATACAACTAGTAACACAACGTAAAATAGCTGTTACTGTTAAGACTTTAGATACAATCCTGGGATTCAGTTGTCAGCAAAACTACCCCATAGAGTAGCACTAACTAAAATCAACCCAATGCCAATGGTTGAGTTAGACCAATGTCAACGTCTTACAGTCAGCAACCTTCTTTGCTCATGAGCTTCTCCATAAAACCAACGTTTCTTCTGGCATCCTCTGTGTTGTGATATAGAAGCAATGGAAGTGGTTCCTTACACAGATTTGCCATCTTAAATACTGAATGCAGCCATTTCCACTCAACTACACCTTCTTTTTGATCAAGTTTCAATGGTCTTGTCTATTGTAAGTAATGAATGGCTTCATGAATAGACAACCATCATCCCAATGTATGCCATTAACAGTCTATGAGTGGTCAATTACAGTCCAATGACTTTCTTTGGTGCAACTCCTTTTGCCTCCAGATAGAGCTCATTCAGCAATAGAAAGTACCAGTTAGTACTTAATATCTATTCCAAAACTCCCATTCTTTTATTTATTTAGCTAGCGGTGGACAACTGCTGAAATGTACTGCCTCTGCATTTGTACACACACAATAATCATCAGGGTCTCCATTTGAGACGATCTGAATGTGATTACAATGACATCCAATGACTTTATTGATCGCTGAGGGAAAAAGAACATAAGGACTTCTGGGAATGACTCGCCAGAGCTAGGTTAGTAACAAGCATTTCCCCTGGAGGGAATTTCTTCAGATTTTGCAAAAACATTCACATGAACTCACAGATCAATTGACGAGTATCCCACCCAGAAAAGAGATTTTAGACCTGGAACGAGCCCTTTTTATTTCCTGTGGGGGTCCAAGTGGGAACGATTGCAAGGAAGAGTGACGAAGAAGCCGGAGGGAAAGGAGTTATTGTTATTGTTATTACTGTTATTGTTTTTAGGGAGCAGATTTCCAGCTATACACATAACAGCAGCCACGGCCCCATCCAGAAATCCTAAGACTGCAGCTATGGCACGGTTCTGGATGGGATCATACCTCAGAAGATTGAAGACCTTACCCTCTGATCTTAAAGTACCTGGGTCTTTAATCCTGCCACCAGCCTATGCTTTTATCCAGACCTTTTTAAAACGTTTTTACTTTAAGCAAGAAGAAGTGGATGTTTTAACCAATCATCACTCTCTCATTTCAGTTGTGCAGGAGCGGGATCCAGTGAGTCCAGTGCGTGGGCTGGCTTTTGATGAGCCCTAAACTGTTTGGTGCAACATGAATCATTCGGCTCTCCCAAAGAGACTCCGCAACTTGTCATGGATGGTGGCTCATCACATACTTAATAATAATTGCCGAACTTACCAGCAAAGGAGGTCCTCACAGCACAGCTAGTGCTATATGGGGTGAGCCAAAAGAAACAGATACCAGCATGTGAATTTGCAAATCAGTGGCTCACCCTGGCCGCCATCAAAGATGCCATTTGGACCTCCAGAAACTTGCTGGTAAGAAAGTACATGCAGATCCCCCCCACGTGGCTGTGATCAGGATTGCTGCGGCCACGTCCCAAATGGCCCGAGCTGCAAGCGGCCGGCCAAAGACACAGCAACAAAGAAGAATCACCTCTGTGCCCACACAGGAAAAGTCAAACCAGCGGCAGCCTAAGTCTCCAGGTGAGGCAGGTGGGAAGGAGCAATAAGGGGAAGGCCGACGGGGAGATTTTTCTAACAGCTGCTAACCAATGCTACAAGGCCTTGAGGAAGTCCCAGCGAACACGTTGGACTACTCAGGCAGGGAAAGCGGGCCTTGGCTTAGGCTGTGGTAACCACTACACTACGGAAACTGATGAAAAGCATATTTTCGCATGTTCGTAGGGAAATGCACCATTCATATTTTATTGCAAATGTTTAAAATGCTGTTAGACATGTTCATTTTTGACATATAGAGATTTTAAACTGGTTTAAGTGTCATTTTTCTCTGGCATTGTTGATTTTAGAATATTGTAACCAGCATTAAGTGAGTAGGTTTAGGTCTGTGTGAATATGGGCTGAGCATTTACCTGGGCTGAACTTGTGAACATCTTCTTTTGCATATTCACTGTAAAGAGCCATTACTCCTCCAACTGCCAACTATTGTTCCAGAGACAATAGGATATACAGTTTTAGATTGCAAGGTAACTGTCCAAGACCAAAGACTTCACTGAAATACCTCAAGGGATCAAAACTGTTTGTCAAAATTTGCAGCACAGTTCTAAAACTACTCTTTAAAATATGTTAATTTACCATTCAAAAACAAAAGTACAATCATGAAACACATACTACTTAGCTATTGCAGCCATCCTGATTACAGCCACGTGGGGGGGGATCTGCATGTGCTTTCTTACCAGCAAGTTTCTGGAAGTCCAAATGGCATCTTTAGTCAAGGTGAGCCACTGATTTGCAAAGTGTATAGCTGTAAATCTTCTCCCTAAAAACAATATGTATGTCTCTGTATGTCTGAGTGTGTCCTGCCTTCAGTTTGTCCAGGACTATAACTGCAGTTGAAGCAAGCTATGCAAAGTTGCCAAAATGCTCTATTACACTTTTGCTTCCTACTAATCTTGTTAGGCCAGAATCAAGGATCAATCACAAATATACAGCTGAGATCAAAGTCTTCAGTTTTTGGATTAAATTAGAAAATGTGTTATTTGGCATTATTGCCTATTATTCTACATGACACACACACCTACTTTCCATCATCAGGGTGGACCTGATACTAAATTAGATGTCCAATGCTCAACTTCAAATTAACCATGTTATATCCTTAGGGCTCGTCCGGGATTTGAACCCGGACCTCTCGCACCCTAAGCGAGAATCATACCCCTAGAACAACGAGCCACGTAAAACAGCACTTCAGCAATTTTTCATCAAGGAAATGCTGCTCTGATCTGTCATTGACTTGCAAGGCAATGGTCATAAAAAAAAAAAGATAAGCCCAGAAACACCTTGCAATATTACATTTAAAAAAAAGCAACAGCCAATCAGAATAGGCCATGCTAAAGTTAGAAATAAAGTCTAAATTATTCATGAATAAAATCCTATCTATAGGTGTAATAAAGTATTTGTAAGTTAACATGGAGGAGGAAGAGTTTTCTCCTCTTCGTAGAGGAGCTGTACGGTAACTTAGACAGTTAGTCTGCTGATTGACATGTACGTGTTCACTCGGCGGTGAAAACACACTTTCTTACAAGTTTCTTTGAAGTCGACACAAACACACAAAACTCAGCGAAGCGTCTCCGTTTCTGTCTCCAGACTTTCTCTGAAATATCTCCGTTAGTATCTCCACAGTTCCAGCGGGCGTCGGCTCATTTTGGTCCGAAAAACGGTTATTTATTCATCTGAAATGAGAGAGACGATTTGTTAAAACATCCACTTCTTCTTGCTCGAGGTTAAAACGTTTTAAAAAGGTCTGGATAAAAGCATAGGCTGGTGGCAGGATTACAGACCCAGGTACTTTAAGATCAGAGGGTAAGGTCTTCAATCTTCTGAGGTATGATCCCATCCAGAACCGTTAGCTGCAGTCTTAGGATTTCTGGATGGGGCCGTGGCTGCTGTTATGTGTATAGCTGGAAATCTGCTCCCTAAAAACAATAACAGGTCCGGCACTCCTTTCCTCCTTTCTCCTTTGGCTTCTTCCTCACTCTTCTTTGCACTCGTTCCTACTTGGACCCCCACAGGAAATAAAAATCGCTCGTTCAGGGTCTAAAATCTCTTTTCTTGGTGGGATACTCGTCAATTGATCTGCGAGTTCATGTGAATGTTTTTGCCAAATTTGAAGAAATTCCTCCAGGGGGAAATGCTTGTTACTAACCTAGCTCTGGCGAGTCATTCCCAGAAGTCCTTATGTTCTTTTTCCTCAATGTTGAAGAGGCGTGTCAACCAAGACAGCCCCTCCTCACCCAGAACTTTCAGCATTTCTGGACAGATTTCATAAATCCCTGGGGATTTGCCACTGTGGAGTTGAGGTCAACAGCGTCCCATCCTTACTGTACACAGCTTGTATGGTTCCCTGCTTGCCCCTCCAGAGATGGCGAACGGTTTTCCAGAAACACCTTGGTGCCGACCAAAGTCCTTCTCCCAGCACTCTCCCACCTCCTGCTGCACCTTGTGACGTGTTGTTCATGTCCAGGAGTTGTGCTCTTTCCATCGCTTGACAATATTTCCATTTAGGGTCAGGAGTTCTCCTCCCATGTTGAACACAGCCTGAGCAGAGGCCCACTTTCCCTCATGAACGTTGACTTCCTCGAGGCCTTAAAAACTCTCCCGTCGGGAATCGAACCCCGGTCTTCCGCGTGACAGGCGGAGATACTGTCCACTATACTAACGAGGAATGCACATGTTGAACATTTGGCACATGGATCGATAGGTGTCGCTATTCCAGCATTTAGGTCACAGGTTTCCACAGTGCAGTAGTCATCACATTCAGGAATATCCTGTCTAAAAGTGATGCAGAAAAACTAGTCCATACATTTGTTACTTCTAAGATGGATTACTGCAATTCTTTATTACCAGGCTGCTCGAAAAGTCCATAAAGACTCTTCAGCTGATCCAGAATGCTGCAACACAGCTGTGCGTTTGCAGAAGACTGAGACTGTAGGTGTATGTTATATGCCCGTATATGAAAACGGTAAAGGGAAGGACCGGAGTATAACTTAAACGTTAATATTAAACACCCACAATATCAAGGTTTGCTTACACAAACCCACAATTTTTATTTATTGTTTTCCTCATGGAGCACAATCTGATGATTATTTTTGCTTTTATCGCTTTTTAAATCTGCTCTTAGCCTGAAGCTGCACGCTGTGTCTGCCACTCCGTGTTGTGTTTGGATTAGGCTAACGGTAGGCTAACGGTAACTCAGGCACGCACCTACCTAGGGCTCCGTTATGTAGAATCATAGCTAAATGATTGCTGTTAGGGCACATTCAGCACCTTTACCAACATGAAAATTTTAATTACTATCAAACCAAACACCGAGGTTCTTTGCCACAGGCTTAATATGATTTACTAGCAAACCGGCAGATGGCAGTATTTGATCAATCAAATACTGCCATCTGCTGAGACCCGATGACCAGGATTTCTGTTTTGTCTGAGTTCAGCTGGAGGAAATTATTTCACATCCATTTTTTAACTTCACAAAGGCAGTTGTTAAGTGAACTCAGCATTCCAGGGTCTGTGGATCTAACGGGCAAGTATATTTGTGTGTCATCAGCATAAATATGAAAAGAAATGCCATGTTTATGGATAATATGTCCAAGGGGAAGCAGATATAAGGAAAACAAAATGGGTCCTAAGACCGACCCCTGAGGCACACCATATTTAACTGAACAGAACGAGGAGACATAGTTATTTACAGACACGCAAAACTTCCTATTTGACAGGTAGGATGAAAACCATTCTAGGGCCGTGCCAGAGATCCATGCGGTGTTAACAGTTTGTGATGAGACCAGGCTGCCCTAGATCAACAAGCCACGAGAGGCATGTCCTGCTCATTTGCTGCTCCACTACACGTTCGCTTCCTACTAATCTTGTTAGGGGATCCCAGGTTCTTCCAAGGCCAGAGTCAAGGATCAATCACAAATAGACTGCTGTGAACAAAATCTTCAGTTTTTTGATTAAATTAGAAAGTGTATAATTGCCTTTATTCTACATGCACACATATGAATTGACTGCTGTGAACAAAGTCTTCAGTTTTTTGATTAAATTAGAAAGTGTATAATTGCCTTTATTCTACATGCACACATATGCCTACTTTCCATCATCAAGGAGAACCTGATACTAAGATGGACGTGAAACCCTTTAATTTAAATGTATCAATGTTTTGTTCTTTGGGCTCGTCCAGGATTTGAACCCTGGACCTCTCGCACCAAGCGCGAATCATACCCCTAGACCAACGAGCCACATAAATGAGGTTTTCAGCAATTTTTCATCAAGGAAATGCATCAAGCCGGGACTTCCCATGATGCACTAAGCACCTCTCACCTCATCATCTATATGCAAGCTCATCCCATTAATGCATGTTACTAACTCAACTTCTTCCCTTTCCTGGAGTCTTGTGCTCTCTCGCCCCTCTCCTCTCTCCTCCTATCTCTTCCTGCAGGTGTTTCTGGCTCTGGAGCTGTGGAGTCTGGATCTGTGGTTGGAGACACCTGCTGCCTCCATGTTCCTGCTCGACATCCTCTAGTGCAGTTCTCCATGTCTCTCTCTCTGTCTCTTTCTGTCTCTTCTCTGTTTGTGTTTCTCTCTCTCTGTCTCTTTCTCTCACCCCCAACCGGTCGAGGCAGATGACCCCCCACCCTGAGCCATGGTTCTGCTCGAGGTTCCTGCCTCTTAAAAGGAAGTTTTTTCCTCCACTACTACTAACTAATTGAAACGTTTATGAACATTTGTGCAAACAGGGATAGCACTGCTTTTCAGGTTGTCGTGGCCGAGTGGTTAAGGCGATGGACTAGAAATCCATTGGGGTCTCCCCGCGCAGGTTCGAGTCCTGCCGACAACGAGAGGCATACTTTAGGAGTTGTAGCAAACCAATGACACATCACAGTATACCAAATTGCAGATCTACCTTCACAAACAATACTTTGTTATCTCATACGTACTGGAAGCCACCAGTCTCCACCAATGTATTTCTTAGCATTTATTTTCAGTCTGTGTTACCAGATTTGCAGTGAACGTTGTATTGTCCAGCAGAAAGGCAACAGGTGTGTTACTTTTCCACTATGATTTATACCATTAGCAGTGCAAGCATTTTGCCCAGGTTTGATTTCCAGCCACCACAGTTGCATTTACAGGTTTTGAAGCCATATACAACATTAATATTACATGTTTTACCCAGGTTTTTGGGTTTCTTGTATTCAGTGATATGTCCATGTTATAGAACATAGTGGCCATAAGTAAATTGCAGTTTCTGCTTGCAGCCATGATGAGTTGTGCACTTTGGCCAGCCTGAACACTTTAAGACACTGTTGTCTCAATTGTGGTATGTGTACAAGTCTTTAAAAAGTAACGTTGCACTTTTTCAAGAAGGTTTGTTCAATAACAATATCATAATGTTACAATGTTGTTGTTTTAAAGTTGCAATTCTAGAACAGTAGGTTGAAGTTTTAGAATTTGAACATGCATTGTCACCAGACTTTGGATTGATCTGAGGAACATTACGTAAGCGCTGAACATGATTGTATAATGCTGGAACATTTTAGTCTGGGAAATTACAGGGATTGTTACACTGGGATGGAACTGCCAATCTTGTGACTGACAGCCAATCCCATCCAATGAACCACAGCCACTCTCTCAAATACACCACCCAACGTGGGGGTCAAACCCACGACCCTGAGATTAAGAGACTCCTGCTCTACCGACTGAGCTAGCCGGGCACTCCTTGAAGGTTTAGTAGTGGTCTTAAATTTTTCTTACAGTTCTAGAATGTTAAGTTGCAGTTCTAGAACGATAGGTTAAAGTTTAAAACTTCTAACTCTCTCACTTCTGTGAGAATGAAAATAGGTATATGTAATAAATAGAATGTATGGACAGTATGTAAGAGTAAAGAATATATGTGCATGAAGGTGTAAATATATGTATGTGAAAGGAGAAGGTATGTATGTGAGAGTACCAGAATAAATCATGTCTTATACGGCTCCTCATAGCATGCTAAACCATCATTACTGTTTTTCCCCCGCTCATTCCCCTGCTCTGGTGTTTCCCCTCATTCCCCTGCTCTGGTGTTTCCTCATCTCATTTCCCTGCTCTGGTGTTTCCTCCCTCATTCCCCTGCACTGGTGTTTCCTCATTCCCCTGCTCTGGTATTTCCTCATCTCATTTCCCTGCTCTGGTGTTTCCTCCTCTCATTCCCCTGCTCTGGTGTTTCCTCCTCTCATTCCCCTGCTCTGGTGTTGCCCCCTAATTCCCCCAGCTCTGGTGTTTCCTCATCTCATTTCCCCTGCTCTGGTGTTTCCTCCTCTCATTCCCCTGCTCTGGTGTTTCCTCCTCATTCCCCTGCTCTGGTGTTTCCTCATTCCCCTACTCTGGTGTTTCCTCCTCTCATTTCCCTGCTCTGGTGTTTCCTCATCTCATTTCCCTGCTCTGGTGTTTCCTCCTCTCATTCCCCTGCTCTGGTGTTTCCTCCTCTCATTCCCCTGCTCTGGTGTTTCCTCATCTCATTTCCCTGCTCTGGTATTTCCTCCTCTCATTTCCCTGCTCTGGTGTTTCCTCATCTCATTTCCCTGCTCTGGTGTTTCCTCCTCTCATTCCCCCTGCTCTGGTGTTTCCTCCTCTCATTTCCCTGCTCTGGTGTTTCCTCATCTCATTTCCCTGCTCTGGTGTTTCCTCCTCTCATTCCCCTGCTCTGGTGTTTCCTCATCTCATTTCCCTGCTCTGGTATTTCCTCCTCTCATTCCCCCTGCTCTGGTGTTTCAGGCAGTTTTTGTGGCAGTTTTAGTAAGTTGCAGAGCTAGTATACTCAAAGTTCAAGTAGGATACCTTGAATGTGTACTTTACTAGTAAATGTACATAGTTACACCCCTCCTCCTGGTGTAGAGGCTTAAACATCTCTAGTTCTCTTCTATCCTTCTGTAGTTAAATAGTTCTCTTATATCCTTCTATACTTCTATAGTTCTCTTCTATCCTTCCATAGTTCTATAGTTCTCTTCTATTTCTGTTTTGTGTAAAGCTCGTTGTGACTGTTAAAAGAAAGAAAGTTTTATTTATATTTTTATTTAATATTAAAAAGACACAGGTAAAGGTTAGATGTTCTGTTTAAATGAACTCATTAAATACCTAATTTAATAAATATAACATATTTCTAAAAGCATTTTTAAAACATGTTTTATTCACATGCTGTAAATCGCCCGCCTCTGGGCCGCCGTAGGTCTCCTTTATATAGCAAAAATTCTGTGTGGCCACCACGGAAAACAATGCCAAAGTGATGTCAATGAGAAGATGACGTAGCGTTAGGAGTGACTACGGTAGCGAGTAGTATGAAAGGCCAAAAATCCGCAAAGGGAGGTAGGTTGGGGTGTTGGACGGGTCAAACAGAAGACACAGTAGAGCGTGATCAGATTTTAAGGTCCGGATTTGAATCAGGTGCACACTGATGATTGAAAGTGATAATGTAAAGTATGTCCAAAAACTGAAAACTCTGATCTCAGCAGTCAATTTGGATTGATCCCTGACTCTGGCCTTGGAAGGACCTGCGATCCCTAGGGGCCTAACCCGAAGTGGTCAGGATTTAACCCAGAAGTGGGTCGGGTTGTCTTTAAATGGGCGGGGTTTTAACCAGTATTTTTTTTTAAGCATGCAATTGATATGGGTTGATCAGAAATTGTTGTATTTATTGCTGATGACAGCATCAGCGAGATCAGTGGTGTTGTCATGGTAACAAACAAACTATATACAGAACAAGTTTTGCAACAATGAATACAACAATGCGGTTGCAATTATGAAGTAAAATGTAATGAACAAGAGTTTTCATACTCAATAATATAACTTTCTTTTTTTAACTTTTAATTTTTTATGATCAGTGTGATCATTTTTTTTGTGTCTGTGAGTGAGTAAGAGATACACAGAGAGAGAGAGAGAGAAAGAAAGAGAGAGGAGTGGTTGAAATGTATTAGTGTGTGTATCTTAATTTGTAATATTATTTACTTATACCGCAACTGCCTTTTATTTTTTTTTATAAAATACAGCAAGAAAGTTTCAGACACTCACAAAAACTGGTTAGATCCAGCAGGCAGTTTAAAAAAAAAAAAAAAACTCCGACATGCACGTAACGCGACTCGCATTCTACCATCACCATGTCTGAACTAACCCCACGTTACTGTCCATTTGGACAAATCAACATCCACTACCCTGTCAGGACCCTGTAGTAATGCTGACTTTCCAGTGATGTGATTGGTAAGTGGTTGGGCTGTATACAGGTTTTGATCACATCCATCAGTTGAATGGACGGGACTTCAATACCCCGGTTCTACCGCCTGATCGCTGTCTTCAAAGGTGCTCTCAAGCACTCCCAGCTGTGCGTTTGCAGAAGAGCGCCTTGTTTTCTTGTAGCTTGGAAAAAGGCTTTAGCTTATGACAAGGTCAACAAATTGCACCATTGTGCTACTCATTAGTGTGCTCACTTCAGTTATGTATTGAAGCACATCCTTAGAGCTAATGGCCCTCATTTATCAACCTAACGTAGAAACCAGCCCAGATATGAGCGCAGAAATCCTCTTACGACAGGCTTCATGTGAGATTCATGAAACGTTCAGATCACACCAATCAGAGCATAAGAATGATCGTACATTGATAAATGCAGCGGCTGGAAACGATTGTAATTAAAATATCACGCCCTAATATATTCTCATTTTGAGGCCTCGCCTCTACTATTTACGACATGGCCAGACATAATCCGGCTAAGAAGCGGCACTTTTCAGAGGTGGAGATTGAAACCCTGACATCTCAGTTTAATCTGCAGTAACGTGTGTCCTATTTGGCAGCCTAAAAACTGGTATTAGGCTGCAGGAAGAATGCAGAATAGAAAGAGATCACTGATGCGGTCAACGTGTTGCCGTATTAAATCAGACTCCAGCAGAAGTTTATTTAATTTATACATCCTTGACATATGTATACTCCTAATAGTAATATATAGGCTTATATTGCAATCTCGTAGCCCTACATGTAGGTGTACCCATAATTAAATAAACACGCGATGGCAAAGTTTCTGCAGTGTTTTTTAATTTTTCTCGTGTTTTTTTGTGAGTCAGAGCCAGGCAACAGCTGTGAGGGAGAGCCCGTGTGTCCTCTGCCTCTACACTTGGCACTATTTCACATCTTCTGTCTGTAGTTCTCTATTCTTTTTTTTGTTTCTTGTTATGTTTCGGCAAAGAGTATTTTGGGTTGTCCGTCCATCTCTACATCAGAATCAGAAATACTTTATTGATACCCGATGGGAAACTCTGGAAAAGAGTGCTCCTTCGAGCCGGACTTGAACCAGCGACCTATCGAAGGGAGATTGAGAATGATCCTGCTATCAAAGATATGTTTTCAGTGACGATATGATCACCTACCTCATTGTCAGTACAGCTCTGTTTCCTTTTGTAAGTACATACTTGGCCTACATTTTGAAATGCATGCAGGTATACATGCATACAGTGGTATGCATGTGTTTAGGAACCCAAGCTGAAGTTGACTAAAAAGAGGAATAAAAAATAATGTTTTGGAAATTGAATCTTGATGCCTTAATTTAATAAAAAGGAAAAATCCAACCTTTAAGGACACCAGCTGTGTTGTCCAGCGATGGTGGTATAGTGGTGAGCATAGCTGCCTTCCAAGCAGTTGACCTGGGTTTGATTCCCAGCCATCGCAGTAGTTTTCATTGTGTGGTTACTTGCTTTATTTGTCAAGAAGTAACCAGAAAGGTTACTTGCCCAACCCGATTTGATAAAATATTAGATCTCTGTTATGGTACAAATAAGGGAGCGTATCAATCAATCTAGCTGCCTCCACGAGGATCCACAGACACAGGCAGCGCACTACTTTTCACTATGATTTATACCATTAGCAGTGCAAGCCTTTTGCCCAGGTTTGATTTCCAGCCACCTCAGTTGCATTTACAGGTTTTGAAGCCATATACAACATTAACATTACACGTTTTACCCAGGTTTTTGGGTTTCTTGTATTCAGTGATATTTCCATGTTATAGAACATGGTGGCCATAAGTAAATTGGAAATTCTGCTTGCGGCCATGATGAGTTGTGCACTTTGGCCAGCCTGAACACTTTAAGACACTGTTGTCTCAATTGTGGTATGTGTACCAGTCTTTAAAGAGTAATGTTGCCCTTTTTCAAGAAGGTTTGTTCAGTAACAATATCATAATGTTACAATGTTTTTTTTTTTTAATTTCCACACCAGGCGTGTGTGTGTGTGTGAGTAAGAGAGAGACAGAGAGAGAGCGGGGACACGACTGTGTTCTACGGATCAAATAGAGTGAATAAATTAGAGCCAGCGGACGGTAACAAAGACGCAACGCGAGTCGCATTCTATGTCTGAAAGCCCACGTTTACCAGAAATCTACTGGTTACTAAGGAAGTACCACAAGCCCAAGTTAAAAACAAAGCTGAAGCTGAAGAAACCCTAAACGTTAACGGGAAAGACCCGCGGACCGGAGTGACTGAGGGAGAGAGAGGGAGAGAGAGAGAGAGAGAGAGAGAGGGAGAGAGAGAGAGAGGGAGAGGGAGAGAGAGAGAGAGAGAGAGAGAGATGTTCTCAGTGTTCTGTGTGTGAGTGAGTGAGCAGAGCAGAGCAACACAAGAAATCTGTATGTGTGTGTGTGTGTGGGGGGGGGCGCTGTGACGACTAGCCTATCACAGAACAGTGTAGGGAGGGGCGCTGTGACGACTAGCCTATCACAGAACAGTGTAGGGAGGGGCGCTGTGACAACTAGCCTATCACAGAACAGTGTAGGGGAGGGGCACTGTGACGACTAGCCTATCACAGAACAGTGTAGGGGAGGGTCGCTGGGACGACTAGCCTATCAGAGGCAGAACACAGTCGGCTACCCAATGAGGAGTTTTATTCAATCCAAGGATTCGGTCTATCGCTGCCCACAGACAGAACCAGATCCGGGAGAACGAAGAGAAAGTAAAGGCAGAGCGTCAGAGCGATGCGGACTGGATTCAGGCTTACAGCGAGGCTGACAGGATGTTTCTAGCCAAGGAAAAAGTGAAGGCCGAGAAGATCAGAGAAGACAAAATCAAATTACATAACTACAACGTTGCCGTGGCAGCAGAAAAACGCCGTCCTTGAGGAGCTCAAAAGGAGAAACGTGTTGAGGCAAAGAAGGCAGAACCGTTTGCTGTGAAGGAGAAACAACGCCAGCAACATGTTGACAATGACCTTCTTGATGCTGCAGAGAACCTCCCTTTGTTTGAGGAATGTCGGAAACTCAAATTTAGCAAAAAAAAAGCCCAATAAGGTCGCCATGGGGACGGCCCTCCCTCTGCCTCCCATTCCCAACGCAGCTCGCCAGAACACCTTGGCTTCAGCCAATGGAGGGTTTGCCTCCCCTTTAAGTGTGGAGGGGTCCAAGTGCCTCTTTGGTAAAACCAACCAGCCATTACCCAGATATCCCAGTGCTAAACCTCAGCACGTTAGAAAGCATGATAAAGAGACCAGGATGTTTGATCGGCAACAGTTCTGCCGCTCCTCTGCACCGGCCTTCTCCAAGCTCCCGCCCATCCCAGATGCTGGGATGCATCCCATGATGTCTGGCGTCCTTAATTTCCACCCCGTCCCGCCTCCTTACGTCACTACTTTACCCTCCGACATTCCCTTACGCTCTTTTATTCTCTCCCTCCATTTAAGTCTCTTTTCTATTCTTCCCGTTTCCCTTTCTCAGGACCCCAGCGGTGACCACTGATGCCTCCCAGCCAGGTTCTGACCTTTGTCCAAGGGTTTACTCCGGGTGCCCCGGTTTACTCCCACACTTTAGACTAGCAATAATAATAATACATTAAAGAATCCTAAAAATATACAAAATGATAATATTGTCTGGACTTGCATTTCACACACAATCGTTTTTGAGTGTCACGTTACCACGTCAAAATAACATTTGTTAACTGAACTAGGCCTACAGTTAGATTTACTAGGCTCACATGCATGTGGCTGTTGTTTCTATGGCGACCTGGGCATTCAAACACAAAGAGGAGAACATGTTGCACCCAGTCTGTACTCGATACTCTGCTGACAGTTTGTGTAGTTATATGTTGGGGTGTGTGGGTGGGGAGGCTTGTCAGTCTGAGATACACATTACAAGGCGACACCATGGATTGTTTTACTAATAATTTGGTTTAGAGGAAAGAAATTCCATATTTTCACAGGAAAAAGGCAAATATCCTCTGTTGAAATGAACACTATTGACTGGTTACTCATTAAACATGAAAAACTTAATCAATAAATGTCCAATTGCCTTTTTATTAGATTACAACATGAATGTATTCAAAAACATAATACAATGTCATGTCATATACTGCCAAATAGATAACTCTTATAATCTAACTATCTACCTGGCTCTAATCATTTGAGTTGATATTGTGTGTGTGTGATGAGTGTTGCATATATCCAGCTGTTTGGGCCCCTGATGGACAAAGTGACTGCATTTATGTAAAATCAGTAGCATACAGTAGTATATGAATGAATGCAAGTCTACATTTTGTCAGTAGAGAGCAGTGTTACACAAGGCTAGTCCGCAGAAATACTCTGGTACAAGTTAAGGTCATGCATTTAAAAGTGAAAAGTATTAGAATCAAGTATTAAAAGTAAAAATACGTATGCAGAATTGCCCATATAGAATGATTATATAATAGGCTTATAATTGTGAAAAACCTCTTTATGTTGCAGCTGTTAAAGGTGGGGCAAACTTTTTATCTATTACCGGGTCACTTAAACTATATTACATTATTATTCATTTGTCAACTACATTTTGCATTGCTAATTAAATATGAAAACTAACTTCACCTACAGAAGTCAAATAAATGTAGTGGAGTAGAAAATACATTCCCCTCAGAAATAGAGTGGAGTATTTTATTTATGCTATTATTATTTTTTATTTACCTTTATTTAACCAGGAAGAGACTCATTGAGATTAAAAATCTCTTTTTCAGGCAGCAGTACAACCACACATACATACATACATACATACATACATACAACCACACATACATACATACATACATTCATACATACACTCACCTATAGGATTATTAGGAACACCATACTAATACTGTGTTTGACCCCCTTTCACCTTCAGAACTACCTTAATTCTACGTGCCATTGATTCAACAAGGTGCTGAAAGGATTCTTTAGAAATGTTGGCCCATAATCCACACCCCTAAATGCATTGAAGCAACTACCATGTGATTGGTTGATTAGATAATTGCATTAATGAGAAATTGAACAGGTGTTCCTAATAATCCTTTAGGTGAGTGTAGAGCAACCCAAAGATAACACACATTGACATGACCTCTATCTGCCATTGATTCAACAAGGTGCTGAAAGCATTCTTTAGAAATGTTGGCCCATTCATTATTGCATTGGTACTGTATTATTGTAATCATTTGTAATTATTCCTGTTCATGCACTTGTATATTGTTGTTGGTTTTGATACGGGACACTGATGAAATATGAGGGGGTTGCTGGCCAACAGGCATCAGACTGGTCTGGAATATCAGAACAGCTGTAGTTAATTTGTTTGTTTGTGGTCTTGGGTCATTTTTTTAGTTTTATACATTTGAAGCCTTTTTATGTTTGTGACATGTAAGTTATGGTTCTAATAGTTGATAATGGTTATGTAATACAATATATTTAATGTAATGTTTTTGTTATGTAATGTTATGTTTAATTTATTGGGCAATAAAGACAGAATTTTGTTAAAAATGTTCTTCTGAACATTAATGACATTCAAAACGGTGATAACTGAAACAGATATAGCCTACAACACACCGTGTGTGTGTGTGTGTGTGTGTGTGTGTGTATACTCATATGTATTGCAAACAGACCCGATTGTCATTCTATTTCCCATCTGGCAGGGACATTTCTGGATTCAGGTGGACATTGTGGACAGAAACATTGGAGGATCTTGATTCCCACCATAGGATTTAGCCTGTATTGCACATTGGGGTACAAAGTCAATAAGATGCCTTCACATCCACAGCAATGTATTGCCATTGTCAAGACTTCCCTTGTTAACTATGACCTGGATGACTGAGAACCTACTATATCATGACATAGTTGATTCACTATATTATAATTTTTGAGACAGGTCCTACTGAACATCTGTTGGAGCAGTCAGGATGGCCGAGCGGTCCAAGGCGCTGCGTTCAGGTCGCAGTCTCCACTGGAGGCGTGGGTTCAAGTCCCACTTCTGACTAGTGCTTTCATCTGGAACTAATGACTGAGACATGATATTAGGAATTAAGAGCTTAGCAGTTCTTTGTATTTAAGAGGACATGAATGTGTGCAAGATTTGTAGACTCAGTTGAACATTTTGAAGATAATTGCACAATGTTGACCCGATTGTCAGCTTGGTGGATCTTGATTCCCACCATAGGATTTAGCCTGTATTGCACATTGCATTCACATCCTGCTCAATGTATTGCCATTGTCAAGCACATTGCCACTTTCTTCCATGTCTCCATGAACGCCCATATATATTTGGGCTGACAGTTGAGAAACCTTCCCTTGTTAATAGATAGAGAAATTGAAAGTTCAGTTAGCAACAATTATCTCCAGTTTGCTCCATTCTAAAGATATGGATTGGAGCAGACTGTCACGGACAGGGTGACCAACCAAACTCTGATAAATGAGGTTCAGGGCCCTTTCACAGCAGTGTGGCCCCAGCAGGGTTCAGCCCAATGCCACAGCCTAATGACAGGTTAAGGGGGGGACGACTGCAGACTACTGCTGCAAAATTAGTTAGAATGGGTTAAATGCTGAGAATATATTCCTTGTATCTGTACATGTACAGACATATTATTATATTATGTTTTGTATACAAAATAATATACTATTTGTCATGTTAAATATCTTAAGCCAATATTTCAGTTCAAACCTAACGAAAGTGAATAACACAACCATAAACCAGCATATAATTCTTACTAGTCCAACAACAAGATGCCCATCTCACAAACATTAAAATGAACCTGTCTTTATAATGGGGCCTCTTACACTTTATGTTTTAGTTTTTAATAAAGAAAACGGTGTGTAGGACGATAGTGCCCTGGCTCTTTAGCTCTTTGTGAAATCAGGTGAAAAGTATCTGTGTAGCATGATTAAGCGAGACAACTTTTTAAAACACATACACTATGAAGAAGAGACAACAGCCAAGATTATGGGAAAAACCTATTCATCTGATTCACTGGTCATTTTATTTCTATAAATGTGACTTTTTAAAAACAATGTCTGAGTTGAAAACGTATCTTGATGTTGCGTAAGGCCCTGTTCATGTTGTACAGACATATTAATTATTACATTGTGTGTCTGTTAAGAGGCATAAAGACTCTAAAACTTGCCCGTTAACTTCCGTTTTAGCTCAGTGGAAGCTTGTACACGTAGCAGTAGCTACTCAGTGTTGCCTGGGGGTTTCAATCAAAAGTATTCACATATTTATAGAGATCACGATTAACATAAAAATTCTCCTCTCTCCTTTTTAAGCAAGTGATAAACATAAAGTATTCCTGATTAAACTTTATCAGCCAAACATAATTTATACAAACTAAATGCTAAATAAAAAAAAAAGGATGAAACAGGTTGTACTACAGCGGTTATTTAATAGGTGTCAAATTCACCCAAATTATTAAGTGTGTCTCAGCATGCAGTCCACGAGATGGCGCCAAAACAGCAGCTCCGTGTGTGTGTGTGTGTGTGTGTGTTTTAGGTGTGTATCGAGACCTACGTGTCCAGCTGTCACCAGCGCAGCATCAACACGGCGTTCCGAGGGAGACCTGCCACTGCAGCTGTGACACAGACAAGAGTTCAGTCCCTGATACAAAACACACACAGTCCTGACCCGTGGGAGCGCAGCAACCGTGAAGGCACATAAGAGGTTAACAGGTCAGACAGATAGAACGGTGCAAGGCCATTCACTATGTTGGACGTTAACAGCAAGACCTTAAAGTCTGCTCTAACCTGGACAGGGAGCCAGTGCAGTGAGGCCAGCACAGGAGTTATGTGTATGTATTTAGATGATCCAGTAAGAATATCATTTGGATCTTAGTCTATCGATACAAATCTGAAGAACAACCCAGAAAGAAACTTTTCTTCTGTCCAGTCAAACAGATTGAATCAAAGTGATTCTGTTCATCAAACATTTCCAGACTCCTTTGGTCAGATTCTCACCTGCTGAAGTCTCTTCAGGTCCGTTTCCAGACACGGTCCCCCTTCATGTGTCCAGGAGACACTGGGAGAGAAGACGCTGCTCGTTGTCCCTCGTCAGTCCTGAAGTCGATGTGCATTTGATGTGAAGACGCCGTCCCAGTTCATAACTTCAGAGTCAGAGAGACGTCAGAACCAGTCCAACCTGTTCCCAGAGCCAGTCAGTGTGAGAGAAGTCCCCCATCAGATGATGGACTTCTACTATCTGTCCACTAGATGGTGCTAACTGACCATCTAATGAGCTAAAGATCAGCAACTTGTACAGCAGCAGGTATCTCTCCAAGTGGCTTCCGTGTGACATATTACTTTGATACTTTAAGTACATTTAGCTGTTCATATTTACTACCTTAATATATTTTTACACTACTAGATGGTGCTAACTGTTGATTTTGTTGCTGTTAATATTTACTATCTTAATATATTTTTACACTACTTTTCTAATTGGGGCCAAAAACCAAATCCCAAATTAGAAAAGCTAATTAAAATAGACTTTAGTCTGAATGTTTGAATGCTGAATGAATGAATGAATGAATGAATGAATGAATGAATGAATGTTTGAACACACAGCACACCAACCCAATCCCATTTTTATGTACATAAGAGGCTGCACAGTCTGACCAGCGGGCAGCGGCCGGGCAGCTGCACACCAGGCTGCCCAATGGTGTTGCTAAGAACTGGCGATGTGTAACTATTATCAGACACAAACACACACAGACACACACACCAACACAAACACAGACGGAACAGAGATTTTGCGATTCATTAGACAGATAAAAATAATTTCAAAAGAAGGCCTAGAAATGTTGCTGACCACCCCAAATAAAAAAAAATTAATTTATACACAGATAAATCAGAGCAGTGCACCCAGATACTGTAGGCTGCCTGCCACGCCCACATGTGGTGCTGCTCCTCGGTGAATGAGACACTACTCTTGGAGAGAGAAGCTCCGATTTCTCCTGCTGCAAGAGATCCAAGGAAACATGCTGGGCGAAAAAGAACATTAGGACTCCGGGGAATGACTCCCCAGAGATTTTATGGAAGTTCCCCATGCCAATCTGTAGGTATGGTGAAGGGTATGGGGGGGGTAGTTAAATTCCAAAGGCCAAGGGAACTTTATCAGCATGCATAGTATCCTGATCCATGAAATAACTGGCCTTTAATAATAAAAATGTGCCTGCCTCTATGGGAATTTAACATAGGGGGGTGCATATTCATTCCCCCTGTATTTTAACATAGGGGGGTGTATATTATGCCCCTGTATTTTAACATAGGGTGTATATTATGCCCCTGTATTTTAACATAGGGGGTGTATATTATGCCCCTGTATTTTAACATAGGGGGTGTATATTATGCCCTGTATTTTAACATAGGGGTGGGTATATTATGCCCTGTATTTTAACATAGGGGGTGTATATTATGCCCCTGTATTTTAACATAGGGGGTGTATATTATGCCCCTGTATTTTAACATAGGGGGTGTATATTATGCCCCTGTATTTTAACATAGGGGGTATATTATGCCCTGTATTTTAACATAGGGGTGTATATTATGCCCTGTATTTTAACATAGGGGGGTGTATATTATGCCCTCTGTATTTTAACAAAGGGGGGTGTATATTATGCCACCTGTATTTTAAGGAAGGACATTTATTTATCTACAATACATTATTCATTCACAAAGAAAATTGATGTCCTTAAAAGGTTGCATTTTCCTAATTTTTTTTAATTAAGGCATTAAGATCAATTTCCAAAAGATGTTTTTTTATTCCTCTTTTTAATCAACTTTCCTGTCCTGCGATCTGTCCTGCGAATGCGCAGATGATAATCACGATATACGATGATTTACGCCACTGCACGATCTGTTCCACAGTTCTATTCTATTTGTTCTATTGTTATTATCATTAGAGCTGTGAGAATGATCGAAACCAGTAAAGGTTTGGGCCTTAAAACCAAAATACCAGTGAGTTAAAAACCCTCTGTAGAGCTGA
Source organism: Percina caprodes (assembly GCA_013375575.1). NCBI lineage: Eukaryota > Metazoa > Chordata > Actinopteri > Perciformes > Percidae > Percina > Percina caprodes. The sequence continues at coordinate 61,736 of JABXJD010000998.1, forward strand.
GAGGAGCTGCACAGTCGGGAGATCATTCTCTGTGGATTTGGGACTGGCAGCGACCCCTCTCACATTACACATGCTGATTGAATCCCTTTTTACACAGTAAGTGGCAAAAAACAACTGAGTCACTCAGTTTTTATTGGCTACCAGCCAACGTTGTAGATTGAGAGTTTTACCCGCCGATTGCGTGGGCGGTGGTTGATTTCCGCCCTGGTTGTAAGTTTGAGGGTGTCATGGTGGTTTCACTTGTATTTTATGTTTGCTGTTTCTTAATAGGATCCACTTTGACCCGTAGGCGGTCTCAGCACTTCCTACGTTGCTCTGTGGTTTGGCCTTCAGTTCCTACACTAACACTAAGGGAAACAACCAAAGCATCATCTTGGACCTGTAACCCAGTAGAGGGTCGTGTCTTCAGATCCAACCAGAGGACCGTCACCCAGAAGGCCGCGATCCGTGTCCCGTTGGAAAATAAATGGTGATCTATTTCCTTCACTTCACGGAACTACGTCCCCTTGCTTCACACGTATACAGAAGGGAAGTTTTGTTAAAAACATAAAGTAAACTAACTGAACATAACCAAACTGCGACCGCGTGTGTTTGCTCCGATGTTTCCATTTGAAACCTTTGACCAGCCAGGTCAGCAGGAGACCGGCGGGTTGACTTCCTGGTCTGATAAATGACTCGTAGCACAGGCCATTTCTTTTTTGATGTCTTGTTGGACTTCCTTCTTTGTGTGTTTTTTTTCCGGCCTTTGTGATTGTCTACTCAGCCTGATGTGTTCCAGCTGTTCATCGGCCCTCAGGTCACCCGTCGACGTTACAGCCCTCGTTGCCTCGTGTATTTAGTCTGAGTTCTCCGCTTTGTCTGGTGTCAGTTTGCTGTCACACCTTGTGTTTCTAGTGTTCAGTACATACATTTGTTCTGATAGATTTCTGTTTAATTACTGGACAAAGAAAGAGGAAGTATAGCTCCAAGAGTTAGGGTTATGGTTAATTACTTGCTAAGCCCTTTGCAAAGTGTTCTGCATTATAGTGACCATGTTTTTTTATGACCAATCTTTAACCCGGGACAAACTTAACCCCCTTCAGGGTTTGAACCCCAAGAACACAATTGTCACATTAAATAAACACAGGATTGATTTCTTACAAGTCTGATATATTGAGAGCTCCAGAGCTGATACATATCATAACATAATTTTGTGCTGACTACTTCATCTACTTCTGCACTCATACTTGCCCCCTCCCATTTTCCCAGGAGACCCCTGATTTGTGTGTGTGGTGACTCAAAGGAGAGCCTAGTCCTCCTCAGAAAGAGAGAATAGAGATTACTGTATATCTTATCACAATTCTGCTAAACAGACTACATTTTGGTCCTTTGATAAAATGAAAATGAAACAGTTTCCATGGTAGCTGTTTTCTCAGTCAATAACCTCATTGGAGTGTGTTGCTCTTTCATTTACTTTTGGGTGTACTATATTACTCAGCTCTGGGATGAGTGTGATTGGCCACATTTGATATATGTTACGTACCGAGGACATTTCCAATAAATCCCTTGATGATAATTAGGTGATTTTATTACAGACACAATGTCACTGAGCACTGTGTACTGTGGATTCTTCAGGACACGTGATAAGTTCAAGAATGGGAACATTTGTATTTTTAGGGACACCTGTGACACCTGTCTATAGCCTAATTTGATCCTACAGTGTTGTTACACTGTACTTGCTTCATTACAAAAAATAATGCAAAGTGATTATCTTAAAATAAGAGATATAGTGTCTCTTGCATAACATACATTATGAACAGGTATCTAAATGGTCTTGAAGAAGCTTCTATTCTGTCTTTCATTTGGACTCGGTCCTGACTAGTCCTGGTCTTGGACTTGACAAAGGTTGACTTGACTACACCACTATTCATCTTATCATCAAACTGCTTTACTTCATTTCTATCCTGAAAACTACAAGTCAACAGCTCCATCTTCTGGCGAGTCAGCAGAGAGTAATAACTGTGGCAGTTTAAGTTTGCAGATAATGTAGCTGAACAATGATTGTTGCGTGGCACAGGCTGCTATGATAAGGGTTTTCTGCACGCATCTGTCATCCAAGTGGACCAAAAGTGGACCACCAAAAAAAGGACTCAGGCTTTAACACCTGCCTCATTTAGTTTGGTTGAATCACACTCGGGTTGGTTTCCCCTTTTCAACATGTCATTATTGTCTCTTGTCATTTCACATCAGTGGAAAAAATCGATAAAAGACACAATATTACATTGTGAATATGTCTGTTTATTATCATATGCCACTTTACATCAAATCTCTATGCTATGTAACATTAAATAAATGACAATTGTGATGATTTTCTAATAAATTGATTAACAATTGCAACCCATTATACTTTCATAATTTGTTAAACTTGAACTTTCTCTGTCCTATGATTACATGTTTCTCTGGAAATGTGACTGCAATGATCTGATGAACTGGAGATAATCCTGTCTTTTCAAATAATCTATTATTTTGCTTCTACAACAGGACTTCATAGTGCTTTAAATAATGATGTCATTAAGACAATATACTGTATGTTAAACAGGGATCACATATGAATGACACTAAATTGAAATGATTACAACAACTTTGTAAAGGGCCCAAGATCTTATTGTCCTGACAGTTTTATGTGAAACACAACTACAGTCCACAGCTGATGTTTTCTATACTTGATGGGAAAGTGGGGCTGTTCTTTTTTATCAGTGAAACAGAGGCCGAGCAGGCCGGGGATTTCTGTTTGCAACAACATCGACATAAATCACAGAGATGATGCTTTGAGGAAACACAGAGACATAAATACAAAGCTTTCATAGCGCTTTTGTTGTGTTGGGTTGAAATGTTTCATGTCACTAGTGATTACCTAGAAACAGTATCTGGTGCTTATGACTCTTTCTTTAAATGCAGCAGCATCAGAGAGACACAGTACACAACAAGATAAAGCTGAAGAACAGGCCTTTCAATGGTTGGTCGTACACAATTTACACTTAAAGACAGGAAAGTATATCTTCAATTTCTCTATTTCATAACTCACACACTGAACAGCAGGAACATATTCATTCAGACCGAGTCTGATCTCAGTCCCTCCACAGCCTCTCTACAGCATGCTGGTCTCACGGGAGCCAGGCTGCAGTATCTGAAGAGTAACTATGAGTTTAACTGCTTTTCTAAACCAGGGGTAAACAAGGCATAGATCACAGGGTTTAGACAAGAGTTACAAAGAACACAAAGAGAACATAGGATGCAGATAAGCATTAACAAAGCTGTCACCTGCAAAGCAACACAGTAAAATGGAAGTAACACATTAGAAACACAACTACCAGAACACCAAGAGTCCTGGCTGCTTTCAGCTCTGATCTCTTTGCCTTTGGAGTCACTGCCAGCTGGAGTGTGACAGCTGTAATGTGAGAGCGCATGGCACGAGCCTGAGACACAGCCACGGCAAATACTCTCAGATACAGAGCTACGATGACAGTAACTGGAACAATAAAGGACAAAACCAGATCAATTAGTCCTGTGAAATAGTCAATGATCAACAAACATTCTCCGTAGCAGGAATTATACCTCCCGGTTGAGTCAGGTCATCCTTCACAAAGAATAAGCTGTAGGAAGCAGAATAGAGCCAACACAGAAAAACACTGAGTTTAACTCTGTTCACAGTGATTCTGGTGTTGTAATGCAGAGGGTCACAAATAGCCACATAACGGTCAACTGATATGAGCACTATGTCACCTATTGAGGATACAGAATGATGATTGTAAGATAATTATAAAGAAAACACACAAAGTCACCAAGAAACCAGCAGGATGTTTTTGAGAGATTTCTCCAGGCATCAGCACGAGGCCCACTAGAAAGTCTGAGACAGCCAGAGAGAGGAGGAGGATGTTGGTGGGGGTGTGGAGCTGCCTGCAGGAAAGAAAAAGTATCACTAAACCAACAACACTGACAGAACAACCTAATAACCAGTTCTCAAAATTAAAAATATAAAATCCATATTAGTTTAAATATTTTTCAATCCACCACATCAGTAAGAGTAGACAGTTAAAATGACTTGGTTAAGGTCACGGTGGACAGAAAGCAATGATTAATATTGGTAAGTGGACATGAACAACAGTCTCTGGCATCAAGTCAGACATTTGGAGCAACATCATTCAGAACTAACTCAAAGACAATTCTTCTAAATATACAGCAGCTGTTCACATTTTAAAGTTACACATCCTGTAGAGAAGCAAAGAAGTTAATATCTGCCTGAAGTGGGAGATAGAGATGATGATGAGCAGGTTGAGAGTCACAGTGGTCAGAGAGAGAGTAGCACACAATGTAAATGAGCAGTGTTTGGGGCCAAGGAGACGAAGGCTTCCTGCAGGAGGTGTGTTAGGGAACTGTGGAAAGCAGAGCTCTGCTCCGTCCTCAACCTCCATCTGCAGAGGTCTGCAGATAGCTGCAGCTCTAACCTGAGTCATGTAACTGATTTATCTCTCTCTCATTCTCTTCATCCCCTCCTCTTTCTCAGTCCCTGTTTGACTCTGATGCCCCTCCTCCTGACTCTGCACATCCCACCATCATCTTCATCACTCTCTCTGTAACCCTGCCTTTCTCACTGTCTCTCTATCCAATCTCTCTTCTGTCATTTTCTACCCTTGTTTCCTTTCCTTTGTCCTATGTATTAAAAACTTTTCAAGTTACTAAAACAGTAGTCTTGCATTTTCAGCTCTATCTCTACAGCCATGGCTCTGCTAAATAGTCTCGGAAGGAACTTGTTTTGGTGAAACTTTTGCACCTGGCAAATGAACAGCACATACAATAATCAATCAAGTTAAATCACACAATACAGTAACATGAGCTATTTAAATTAGCTGGACACGGTTAAACATCATTTGGTCTTACCAGAGTACCGCCATGTGTACTTTTCACTGTAGCAATCCCACTGATAGGCCCAGAAAACTCTGCTGGATGACTCAAATCAGCCAGGTGCTCAATCATGTCATCAATATGTGATGTTGGATAGCAATCAAACTTTGACACAGAGTTCAAGTATCAGAAATCAATACAAAACTGTATTGTGGCATCCTTTGGAACCAACACCACTGGATTACACCACTCACTTTTGGGCGCTCGATGATCCCCAGAGACAGCATCAGGTCCACTTCTTTTTTCAAGGACACCAGGAGATGCTCTGGGATCCTGTAACTCATTTGTTTAACTGGAGCCTCCTCCTTTAACACAATATCATGCTCCACCATATTTGTGCGACCTGGGTACTCTTGAAATATTTGACGATAACATAAAGCTTTCACCTGATCAGGTTCTGCTGGAGCTGCTGAGGGAAGATACTGGTCATCTACCACCTCTTCCTCCTCCACAGCTCTGATCAGCAATACCTCTGCCTTCCTCGCAGGTATTTCAGCGAACTCCTTTAGGAGGTTCACATGCAGCACCCTGCTGGAACGTGATTGGCTTGCAGTAGAAAACTTGGTAGGTGGTGGGTCCAAGTTGCTTCTCCACCTCAAAGGGTCCCTGCCATTTTGCAAGTAGTTTGCTGTCACTGGTAGGCAGCATGACTAGGACCTTCTGACCTGGAAAAAAGGTCCTCTGCCGTGCTGAATTATCATACCATTTTTTCTGGTACTGCTGGGCCACCGCCATGTGCTGCTGGGCAAGTTCTGCCATCTTCTGTAGCCTGTCTCTCATCTGAACAACATAGGAGATGATGTTAACACCCCCCTCCCTCTGCTGGTCCCCTTCCAAGGCCTCACTAAGCAAGGTCAGTGGTCCCCTTACTTTATGACCATACAACAGTTCAAATGCGGAAAACCCAGTAGAAGCCTGGGGTGGTTACCGGTGTGCTAAAAGGAGGTAGGGTAGCCATTGATCCCTATCAGAACCAGTGTCATTGACAAACTTACGGAGCATTTGCTTGAGGGTCTGATTGAACCGTTCTGTCAGTCCGTCTGTGGGTGGTAGAGGGTTGTTTGCACACTTTGATGCCAAGCAGTTGGTAAACCTGTTTCAGAAGCATGGACATAAAGTGCCTTGGTAAGTTAAAATGTCACTAGGAAACCAACTCTAGAGAAGAACTGGACCAAGGAGAATGCCACAATCTTTGCTTTGACAGATTTCAGGGGAACACTTCTGGGTATCTAGTAGAGTAATCTGTGATCACCAACATGTAGCGGTTTCCATTTTTACTTTTTTCAACTGGACCAACAAATCCATACCAAGACGCACAAAGGAGTGCTAACAATGGGGAGGGGTTGGAGTGGAGCTCTCGCGGTCCTTTACTTGAAGTCTTCTGGTACTGAGGGCAAGTCCTACAAAACTTCTGCCTGCAAACCAGGCCAGTGAAAGTACCGTCTAATGCGAGCCAGGGTCTTGTGCTTCCCTAGGTGGTCAGCCCAGGGAACAGAGTGACCCAAGAGAAGTACAGTGTCTCGGGCCACCTTGAGAACCACTAGCTGCTTAGCTGGTCCATGTTGATGATAGAGAATACCATTCTGCAGGAAATACTCCCCAGCACTGTACTCAAACTCACTCCCCACCTCTCTCTCTTTAGAACTGCCCAATAAAGTAACTAGGCTGGAGTCATCGTGTTGCATCTGAACAATGTCTGAAGGTATCTTAAAACCTAGTAGCAAGTCTGGAGTTATTGCAATTGGAGATTTTATGACAGTGTGCTGGAACCTCTCCTGCGTCTTTTGCCTGCGTGACTTCCACAGCTTCTCTGGTTGAGTGTCCAGATCTGCATCATAAAAACAGGGCACTGAGGGTAACAGAGGGCTCATTGACCTGCTTGACCTGGGCTCTGGTTACGGCAACATTGCAACTTTGAGGTTGGTTCAACAAATCAAATAAGACTGGCAGGTCACTACCCAGCACTACTGGGAAAGGAAGGTTGTCAGCAACTCCAATATTCAATAGTTATGGTTGTGCTTGCACTTGCAGTGGGGTAAGGTTTCTTATCACCATGTACAAAGCAGATAGGAATGGTTTCAAGGGTTGCACATAACATTAGCTGGTACAAACTGCCTGTGCACCAGGGTCTGATCACTGCCAGAGTCAATTAGGGCATTCAGAGCTTTACCATTAACTTTGACCTTTGTAATCTTCATGGATTGATTGCTATAACATTTATAGTAATTTTTCAATGGCACAACACACATCTGAATGAGCTTAGCATGGCATTTTTCCCCATTGTTGTCCCCCATAGACCGTGGATCCTGTTCCGGCGGTAGTTGTTTATTACGTGGTGACCACCACGAAATACAATAAGTCTGTGCCTTCTCTGCTGCTTGTACTATTTTGCGATGCAGTAATTAAAATTGACCAAGTTGAGTTGGATTGAACTCTGGTGGAAGTTAATGTCAAATTGCACCTGGAATCGTGTAAGCTTCCCATACGTGTGAGTCAGTTCCATTTGTATTCATGTGTGTAATCTGATGCAAAGCTTTCTCATGACACATTCATATCTAACTTAAATAGGGTGACGGCCCACTGCAGAAAGTTTCCGTATTTTTACCAGGTGCGTCTGCAGGCGTTTGGGAGGCGCCGCAAAGCCACACAAGCAATCACGGCCATTCAAATCAATGTTTGATGTTCCACCAGCTGCGTCACAGAGCGTCCCGTGAATCGGCTCTCTGCTCCAATAAAGATACACCCCAGGTCTTTTTCATGCGAGCCACAGGCCGGTTGCACAGCCGCGAAGGAGAGAAACGGTGAGAGTATCTAGTCAGTTTACCTAAACATCCCCAATACCCTTTAAGTCTCCTCCACAATGCCACGGACAATGGGAGCTTCATCATGGAGAGAGTTCAACTTGGCCTTTATTCACCAGGACAGCAAGGGGAGAGAGAGGGGAGACATGCTGGACACTTGCTACAGGTCGAGTTAAACCCGGACTTCTGTATTAATTAATAATTAACTAATTAATTTTCAAACAACACATGATCCCCAGTTCCTCTGGAAAAGTCCTGTGATTGATCCAGTTGTTAGTTTGACCCATCCAACACCCCAACATGCCATCTTTTTCAGAATTTGGCTCTTATACTTCGTGAACTTACTTCCTGTACCTTTGGATGCGCTCCGGCCGCTCTACAACCCTAACTCTCTTTACCTGCTAAATACTCTATATTATACTGTATTCACCAGCTAGTCTCTAACTTCATCTCTTTGCTGCTGAGTTTTTAGAAAGTCATAAAAAGGACGCAGATTACATTGTGAGAGTGAACAAAACATAAATGTTTTTGGCCTTAAAAACCAAAAAAAAACAGAGTAAAAAACACTCTCTAGACATTAGAGGAGCTGCAGAGTCGGGAGATAACTCTCTGTGGATTTGGGACTGGCAGCAACCCCTCTCATTAAACATGCTAATTGAATCCCTTTTTTGTTAAATATCTAGACAATTTTGATAAATTAAATAATTGTACTCATGTCAGACACAATAAACTGAAAAAAAACAGTCTGTTCAGTAATGATTGCATCACATGTTGATGAGTTCATGCTGATGCTTGTTTGTCTTCACACCTCTAATTGCAGACACCTCATTGGTTGAGATGTCATCAGGTGTGAACAAACTTTCTGTCCAGAGGGGTTCAGCACACCGCCTTTAGGAGCCACTAATGGGCTGTAAGACATTGTTAACAGAGAGGAAGATTAAATCTCCCGGGACCTGCCTGTTTGTGTCTAATGATGCACTCTATACACAACAAAGTGAATGGTCATTTAGCCCCTCAAACACTGATCTATAGGGAGATGAGCCGTTGTCGCCAACTGTCCCGTTAATGTCTGTTTTTACTGATACTGATTTGACTGATCCTCATCTTTGTCGGTTGATAGTTTTATCTGTCCCCTTTGCCCCAATGATGTGCCCCCACCTTTTTTAGCTCAATTCTTAGCTTCAAGTAATATGTTCAAGAATGGGAACATATTAAGTATTTTAGTGACACCTGTGTTGCTTGTGGCTCAGTGGTAGAGCGGTTGCCTGCCAATTGGAAGGTTGTTGGTACTCCCGCCCTGCAGTGCCATGTGGAAGTGTCCTTGGGCAAGACACTGAACCCTGAGTTGCCCCCGATGCTGCGCCATCGGAGTGTAAATGTGTGTGAGTGTTTATCTGAGGAGCAGGTGGCACCTTGGCCACAGTGTATGGATGTGTGTGAATGGTGAATAGTTCCTGTACAATGTAAAAGCGCTTTGAGTAGTTGTTAAGACTAGAAAACGCTATATAAATACAGCCCATTTGTTAATAAAGTTAATAATATGGCCTAATGTGATCCTACAGTGCTTTGTGAAAATAATAATGCAAAATCAGGATGCCTTCAGGATATTAAAAACCTGGATGAGCTGTAATTTTCTAATGTTAAACTCAGATCAAACTGAAGTTATTGTTCTGGGGCCCAAGCACCTCCGTGACGCATTATCCAAAGAGATAGTTACTCTGGATGGCATCACCCTGGCCTCCAGCACCACTGGGAGGAATCTTTGATCAGGACATGTCGTTTAATTCTCACATAAAGCAAATTTCAAGAACCGCCTTCTTTCACCTACGTAATATTGCAAAAATCAGGAATATCCTGTCTAAAAATGATGCAGAAAAAATAGTCCATGCATGTGTTACTTCTAGGCTGGATTACTGCAATTCTTTATTATCAGGCTGCTCAAAACGTTGATCCAGAATGCTGCAGCACGTGTTCTGACAGGAACCAGGAAAAGAGATCACATTTCTCCTGTTTTAGCTTCTCTGCATTGGCTTCCTGTAAAATCCAGAATAGAATTTAAAATCCTTCTTCTCACCTACAAAGCTCTTCATGGTCAGGCACCATCTTATCTTAAAGAGCTCATAGTACCTTACTACCCCACCAGAGCACTGCGGTCCCAGAATGCAGGGTTACTTGTGGTTCCTAGAGTCTCTAAAAGTAGAACGGGAGCCAGAGCGTTCAGCTATCAGGCTCCTCTCCTGTGGAACCAGGTTCCAGTTTGGGTTCAGGAGGCAGACACCGTCTCCACATTTAAGAGTAGGCTTAAGACTTTCCTCTTTGATGAAGCTTATAGTTAGGGCTGGCTCAGGAGAGTCCTGATCCTTGTCCTACACATTCCTTGTCAAGTTACTTAAACAGTAGTCTTGCATTTCCAGCTCTATCTCTACAGCCATGTGGAGTAAAGTCTGGCTACACCACAGATGCATTCTGGGATAGGAGAAAAAAGCTCTGGATGCAGAGACGCTGGCTCTGCTAAGTATTCGGTGAAGGAACTTGTGTTGGTGAAACACTTGCACCCAAGAAAATGCCACATACAATAATAAATTAAGTTAACTCTTCACACAATACAATACAATGTTTTTTTAATTAGCTGGACACATAGTTGATCGTTATTTTCGCTTACCAGAGTAATGCCCTGCAGACTTTTTCCATAGCAATACCACCAATCAGCACGGATGTCCATGTTTACACCTCGGCAAAAGTCTGCTGGGTGACTCACATGAACTGGTTAAAAATCTGCGATTTTCCTTCTCTAGCATGTAGCTTAGTGCAGCGCCATTGAAACCATACACGATGGTGGCTATGATGCATCATTCTTCCCAGCTCCGCCCTCTTGTCCCAATATGGTATATTATATTTCTGGCTCCAAACTAGCAAGATGAAAAACGCTAACTACTAGCTTTATAAGTCCACAAACCAATGGGAGAAGTCTCTGATGCTAAGTCCATTGTATTAACATTCTATGGTTTGTGTACGAGCCACCTAGGCCCAGCCAATCAGCGTCCGGTCCAGATCTACTGGCATGCAGTGGGCAAGTTACTTTTAAAATGTAATAGATTACTATTTTCTGTCATTTGAGAGTAATTGGTGATATTACAATATTGTAATGCCTTCCATTACTTCTGTGTTTTCTCCTTAACTTCTACGGGACATGACCTCTACTCTCCGGCTAGGTAGCCCTGTGTTTTGGGACTCAAACATACTTTCCGTAGCTATATGTACGAATGGTTGATGAGAACGGCCTCTAGTTTGAACGTGCCGGGCCATCTCAGTAGTTTTATTCTGTTCCATCAACCCTCACTTCCTCCGGGCCCGTGTAGATCTATGGAACTTTCTAGACATGCCCCCAGATACCCCCAGATAACCTGGATTCATGCTTTAATTTTGAAAGAACTTAAAAGTTCCCAGTCCATCACAGCTGGCAAGGCTGAAAACCAACATTGAATGCCCATGACATCCCTCAGACAGCACTGCATTAACCCTCGTGTTGTCCTTGGGTCAAATTTGACCCGTTTTCAGTAAAAAAGAAAAAATTGGCAGAAAAAATGGGCCGTTGTCATAAGAGCTAAAATAAAATATCAAATAAAATTGGCAAAAACATAAAAAAACCACCCACAACATTTAAAAAGTGACAAAAATGCTGGAAAAGCGATAATAATGTTGAAAAACATTATGTGATAATCATGGTTGACTGTAAGACAACACAAGGGTTAAAAGCCAGCATCATTATCTAAAGACATTATTACCACGTGGCTCAGGAACACTTTGGAATCCATTGTCAGTTAACACAGTTCATCGTTACATCTACAAGTGCAAGGTAAAACTCTACCATGCAAAGTGATAGACATATATCAACAACACCCAGTAATGCCACTGGCTTCTCTGGGCCCGAGCTCATCTGAGATGGACTGACACAAAGTGGAAAAGTGTGCTGTGGTCTGACGAGTCCACATTTCAAATTGTTTTGGAAATCATGGACATTATGTCCTCCGGGCCAAAGAGGTAAAGGACCATCCTTATTGTTATCAGCGCAAAGTTTGAAAGCCAGCATCTGTGATTGTACTGGGGTGTGTTATTGCCCATGGCATGGGTAACTTGCACATCTGATACTATAAATAAAATTGAATTGAAATTGAATTGAATCTGTGAAAGCACCATTAAGCCACATTCTTCACGTGTTACAACATGACCTTACTTCCTGCTATTCTCCCATCAAAATAGTTTTGGCCACTATTCCGTACATTCTGGTACGCTCCGGCTGCGCTACAACCCTAACCCTATTTATCTGCTAAATCATCCACAACATTCACCAGCTCATCTTTAACTGTGTCTTTGTGCTGCTGAGCAGCACCACACTTTGGTACAGCGGGTAGCTCATGAAAACTGTAAAAATGAAGAAAATAGTAAAGTTTTGGGCCTTAAAAACCCCAAAATCAGTGAGTTAAAAACCCTTTGTGAAGCTGAGAGGATCTGCAGAGTCGGGAGATAATTCTCTGTGGATTTGTGACTGACAGCGACCTATCTGACATCACACATGGTAATTGAATCCCTTTTGATTATTAAAGATCTAAAACATTCAGATTGATTAAATTGTATTATTATTCATATCAACAATCATCAGTACTTGATTTTTTCATGCTGTCTTCACACCTTTAATTGCAGTGACACCTCATTGGTCGAGATGTCATCATCTGACTAACTCATACAGGTGTGAACAAACTTCCTGTCCAGAGGGGATCAGCACACCGCCTTTAGGAGCCACTAATGGGCTGCAAACATCGTTCATAGAGAGGCAGAAATCTCACGGGACCTTGTGTGTATGACGAGGATCACTAAACCAGCTAAATAAGTAAATGGTCATTTTAGTTCATATTTATTTTAAAATAATAAGAAAAACACACTTATATCAAATAAACACTTGTATGATGATGTATTGAGAGGTCCAGAGCTAGTGGCAAAACTCTTTTTGCCAACTCTTTCATCTACTTCTGCACTCCACCCCATTTTCCCGGGAGACTGCTGTTTTTCATTGCCCTCTGCTGGTTTCCTCCTGTGGTGAAACCTCTCTTTATTTCTCCCAATTTATGATACATTTTCACAATTTCTTCCTTTTCGTCATATCAACCTATTTTTGGCACAGCACAGCGAGTTTAAGCTCTAAGACTCTAAAGGTATACAGTTTCCATCCAGACAACAATACAGCTACAACAAATGTCGTCATGGCATGCATGTGACGTGGAAGGATAGAGAGCCTCTCCTTCTTTGAGGAAGAGAGAAATGTAGACTAAACAAAATACTCAAGCCAGAAGCTTATATATCTGCAATCTTTCCTGAAAATTAAGACTAGTTTGGTGTCCATTGAAAATGGGCCTGTTTGGGACGGGCCTATTGCTTGGCCTCTGGTATTGCTGCTTGCAGCTTTCCCCGAAACCATTGTACACCAAAACTACCTGCAAATGGACCCCAAAGGACTGTATATGCAACTCAGTATGATATAGTGTCAGCAAAAAAGGCTTTTTATTGAGTTTTCTCTTAATAAAATGCTCTGAATGAATTTTATTTATTTATTAATATCCAATATCCAACACTGTCCAAACGTTCCAAGTAACCCTAAATAACTAACTAACCCAAATACAGGTTCATAGGGTACCCAGGAAGCATGTGAAGTAAATCGGATGAATGGTTCTTGAGATATTTAAGACAATGTACGCACACACACACTCACACAGGGTCACATTCAACGTCACTTGCGTAACCAGAGGGAAAGTAACATTTGATTTTTACCTAAACCACAATCTTTTTCTAAACACCATACGGCTAGACGCAAGTCCGAGAGCGTCCACCACTGACGCCAAGAGTCCCGACCAAGCGCGTCTAAATATGACGCTAAAGGATCGTTTGTGGTTGGGTCAACGACAACGCCAAACGCACCTGTTTTTGTCAAAGGAGTCTGGTTGCTTTGAAGAGAGCAGAGATAACGGCTTTAGTTCCCGTTGTAAAGGGCTGTCTGACAGCACGGTAAAGCGGTGGAAATATTGTAAATATAGTGTACACTTAAAGGGATACTTGGCGATTTAAAACCAGGTCTGTGTCATGGCAGTGTATGTGCAGATGAACGCCTTCCCTCCATTGGTAGTCTGACGGGGTATTTTCTCAGACGCGGATTGGTAATGTGCAAATGTAACGGGTTGTAAATAGGTTTAAATTCCTGCATAAATGGGAACAGCGGCATCTGCTGGTGTCACCTTCTCAACGCGCCGCAGGGTTAAACGTAGTGAATTATGGGCAATCCACGGCAGAACTCAGACTGACAACTGCTGTGGTAAGTCGCATGTTAACGCCGCAGAGACAATGTTAGTTAAAATGTTTTAAAAGCCCACCATACAATGTTTAATTTCACTATTATTGTTGTAATGTAGTTTCACGATGTAAGCCGTTAGAATGGCGTTTAGTGAAGCTTTAATTTTGAACTTAGAGCCGAATGTTAAATTAGCAACTTTACATTGCTTCTGACGCCATTCTTCCGTCTAACTCACTGTGTGTGTTTAGGGCTGTTTTGTGTCCGTGGTGTCGACGTGCTCGCCTTGATTTGGCCTGATTCCGCTATGTGCAGGTAACAGTTATTGAATTTGTTGTTGACTTTTATGTATAATATGTAATGTTAAATGTAGATGTATAATGTTAAGGTAGGAGCTGCATTCCGGTGTAGAAGACACCGTAACCTACTATTTGATACACAGTAAGAACGACTTTATTTAATTTATTTTTGGATTCTATTGTGAAATAGACAAAGCATTGTGATCCAACCTTGTTATAATTCTTGTTAAAAAAAATTCCACTAGGACTTCCGGTTATGGCGGCAAGGTGAGCAGACGCGTTTTCCTCGTGCTCAGTTGCTTTTCAAGAAATCCTGCATTATATTCCAGAGTGAGGATATATAAAGAGACACAATTGTACACGCAAGAGTAAACTACTTCTAACATGCCAAAAAAAGCGGTTAAGGAGAAGAAGACGATGGAAAATTTCGAGCATGTAGGCCAGGAGACGTGTCAGGAGCTAGCTGAAGAAGAGCCGTGCTCACTGAAGCAGGCACCCGCTGCTGCCTCCGCGGTCACCGTACAAGCCACAAACTTGGATAATCCCTCGACAAAGGACATCGTGCTTGCCATAAACTCATTCAAGCAAGACTTTAACATAAAAATTGACGGTGTACTGACGGAAATAAGAAATGTCCAAACGGAAATTAAAGATTGCAGCGGGCGTATCATTGAGGCCGAAATGCGGATATCTACGGCAGAAGACGAGATACAAACCCTGAAAGAAACTATCGAAAACCTTGAGAGCAAGACAAAAACCCTCACTAACAAAGTCGACGATTTAGAAGGGAGGAGCAGACGTAATAACTTGCGTGTACTGGGCATACCCGAGAAAACAGAAGGCAATGACACATGCTCCTTTATGGAAAAATGGATTGCGGATACTTTGAAGATAGCGCCACCGGTTTTGGAGCGAGCGCATCGGATAACAGCGAGCCAGAGTTCCACCAGGTATCCGAGAACCGTCATCATCAAGTGCTTAAATTACAAGGACAGAGAAAATATTTTGACAGCTGCGCGGATACAGAAAGAGGTGACGTACCAAAACAATAAAATAAGATTTCTTCCTGACCTGCCAGCGGAGGTGTATAAACAACAGAGAAAGTTCGACGGTGTGAGGAAGCGGCTGCGGGAACACGGACTGGACAAACACCGGATCATATACCCTGCACGGCTCCTGCTGACCGTCGATGACCGCACTGTCGTCTTCGACACGCCATCGGACGTGAACAAGTACATCGAGAAGATGGAGCCAGTGACTAAGGATGGCTAAACTGAGTACGTCTTGATGAGAACTCATGTTAAAGTCACTCATTCTTTAGGTGTGTAGGGTTTAATTTCGTTGGAAACTAGGCATTGTAATACATAGATACTTGATTCTCTTAAAGTACAAGTATAAAGTTTTAATAAGTCCTGTTTAAAGTTCTGCTTTATTTTGTTTTCCGTTTGAATTAGTTGCTTTCCAAGTGAGTGATGGAAGCTACGTGCATGTAATATGGCGCACAGTCTGTCTCAAATTGATAGTTAAAATACTTTATCTGGATATTTTTGTATATAGATATGCAATTGGGCTGGGTTTTGGTTTATAAGAGAATAGTTCCTCAATATAGCGTGGACCTATTCCCGATAGTGGAGGGAAGTTGTTTAGGGGTGTGGGAAGCCTGTATGTCCTAGTGTGTCAGGCCTGGGTCTTGGGTGAGCCGCTCTCTTCCTTTTCTTTTTGGTTATATTCAAAATGGTACCCTTTTTAGTTTTTATTGCTGTGCTTGCATTAAGGTGATTTACCCCTCTCAGGATTAGCCATTATATTAAAACAAATGACAGATGCTTTGGTTGAATGTGTCTCTTGGAATTGTAGAGGCCTACGTCGACTAACTAAAATAAAACAAGTAGTAGGTAGAATCAAACAGCTAACAGCCAAAATTGTGTTCCTACAGGAAACACACATGCTAGATCACGAGACAATCAAAATTAAACGGAGATGGCCAGGTCAGGTACTGTCTGCAGCTTACTCTTCTAATTCCAGAGGAGTCATCACTTTGATACATAAATCCATTTCTTTGCGCATTGATAAAATAACTAAAGACCCCAACAGTCGATTTTTGATTGTACAGGGAAAGATTCTGTCAACTCAGATTAATCTGGTTAATGTGTATGGACCTAACAATGATAACGCAGATTTTTACAATGATTTATTTTTGAGAATCTCCACAATGCCTGGAAGACATATTGTGGCAGGTGACTTCAATTGTGTTTTGCAGCCCACTAAGGACCGGTCAACTGGTGCCGACAACACTCATATAAGGTCTAGGAAAACTTTACGGCATTTTATAAAGGAACTTAACCTGGTGGATATATGGAGGACTCAGAACCCACTAAAAGGGAATATTCATGCTGGTCGAGCACTTCTAAAGGATACTCAAGAATAGACTACTTTCTGGTATCAGCTGAACTAATTTCCCGTATCAAAAATATGTCAATACAGTAGTATTCTAATATCAGATCACGCTCTTGTATCTTTGACATACGTTGAACCAAAACTTGTTCATAATCGTACTTAATGGAGATTTCAGATACACTGGATGCAGGACAAAAGATTTCTTGAGTTCTTAGGGGAACAGATTGATTACTATTTTGAACACAACACCACCCAAACATCAGCTACAATTAGATGGGAAGCCTTTAAGGCCTTTATAAGAGGACAAATTATAAGCTATACGAGCAGAAAGACAAAGGAGAAACAGGAGATAACTAAAACCCTTGAAACCAAAATTCGTTTACTAGAGGAAAAGAGTTTACAAACAGGCCAAAATACTGATAATGTTTTAAAAGAATTACTATTGTTAAGGACCCAATATAATGAAATAACACATGAAAAAGCAGCAGCCAATTTATTAAGATTAAAGCAACAATTTTACGATCAGGGAGAGAAACCAGGCAGACTCCTTGCTTGGCGTATAAAACAACAAGAATCTGAAAGAGCAATTACTAGTATTGAAAATGAAAATGGAAATATAACTATAGATCCAATGGAAATTAATAAAGCGTTTAGAAATTTCTACGAAAAGCTATATTGCTCTGAATATATGGCCACGACTGAGACCCACTCCACGTTTTTTGATGATCTTAACATTCCTAAAATACCTGAGGAACAAAAATTAAGTTAGATAGTGAACTTACTGCAGCTGAAACTATGGAGGCTATAACTGCATTAAAAGGTGGTAAAACAGCAGGACCTGATGGCCTGCCTATTGACCTATATAAATATTTCAAAGATAAATTGGTTAGGCCACTCCTTGACATGTATATAGAATGTTATGATGATAACTGTCTTCCTACTTCTATGAGAGAAGTTTTGATCATCCTTTTACCAAAACCAGGAAAACCAAACACAAAGTGTGAAAATATGCGACCTATAAGCCCAATAAAAACAGATACCAAAATACTATGTAAAATGTTGGCAAGAAGGTTAGAGACTCGTTAGTGCTCCCGGGCATTGTGGGTGATGATCAAAATGGGTTCATTAAAAACAGACAGGGATTTCATAACGTAAGACGCGTCTTAAATATTTTGCATAGCCAAAAGAGGAAATGGATACGGCTCTTCTCTCGCTTGATGCAGAGAAAGCTTTGATAGAATCGAATGGGTTTATCTCTTTGACGTTATTGTGAATTTTGGATTTGGAAGCTCCTTTCAACATTGGATAAAGCTATTACATTCCAATCCCGCGGCCGAAGTTTTAACCAATGAGGTGATCTCTGAGCCATGTAATATTACAAGGGGTTGCCCTCAAGGCTCACCATTGTCCCCTCTTTTATTCATCTTGGCTATCGAACCGCTAGCAATAGCTGTAAGGTCTAGCATTCACATACAAGGGATAACAATGGGTGGCATGGAACATAAAATAGCTTTATTCGCTGATGATGTTGTGTTATTCTTAAAACAGTTAAATGCCTCTATACCAGCACTTTTAGAGCTGATTAATCGGTTCGGAAATATCTCTGGATATAAAGTCAACACAACAAAGTCATCGCTAATGTTGCTCAATAAAAATAACTGTCCAGCTGCATCACATTTTTTTTCCTTGAAATTAGCACCCAGCTTTACATATTTGGGTATCAAAATAGTTCCCCAATTAGAAGATATAATTTCTACAAACTACAATGCTTTAATGGAATCAACATCTAAAGAGTTAGAGAGATGGTTACCTTTACCAATTTCATTGATAGGAAGAATAAATATATTGAAGATGAATACTTTGCCTAAATTCATGTATTTATTCCAAAACATCCCTTTGGCGCCACCTGTTGGACTGTTTTCGAAGATTAACTCATTATTTAGGAAATTTATTTGGAACAAGAAATGCCCTCGAGTTCGTCTCTCTCTTCTTTATCTTCCATTTGATACAGGAGGGTTAAAATGTCCTAACCTGTACTGGTACTATTTAGCTGCACAATTAAGAACAATAATGTTTTATTTCTCCTCTGGACACAAACCATCATGGGTGCATATGGAGTCATGTGGGTTTGCGTTGCCATTAAACTTGTATATATACTCGGATAAGTTTAAACAATTGAAATTACTCACCATGCACCCCATTGTTAGTAATATGATTAGAGTATGGTACGAAGCTAGAGAGTACATGAAAATAGCGGACTCTCTATCTCAGTTTAGCCCCATTTGGGGCAACACATTATTCAAACCAGGCACGAAGGACTCAGGATTCCGGTTGTGGGCTGAAAAAGGATTAAGCAAAATTAGGGATCTTTTTGGGAAGGAACGTTGATGTCATTTGAGCAGGTATCTACTAAGTATAATATTCCAAGAAAGCATTTCAATCAGAAAGCAATAAAGGATCAATATCAGTTTTTTACAGATGGTTTGCATCAGGGTCTACTGAATTGACAGCCACAAAACTTGAATCATGGAGGGTGGGACTGAGAGAGGATATATCTGAGGATGAATGGAGACAAGCCTGTACAAACTCTCAGAAACAGTCAGGTAACGTTAGCTTAAAACTACCTCAGTATAACTGGTTGATGCAGACTTATATAACTCCTGTCAAATTAAATAAGTTTAATAAGAATGTGCCTGATACATGCTTTAAATGTAGAGAAGCTCAGGGAACATTTGTGCATTGTGTTTGGGAGTGCAGCATTATTAGAGAATTTTGGGTAAAAGTGACTAATATTACAAAGATAATTCTATCCTTGAATATTCCTCTAGAAGCAAAAATGATTTTGTTACACTTGTATCCAAAAAATCTTAAACTAAATCACCAGCAGCGTACATTTTTAGATCTAGTTATATTGCAAGCTAAAAGAATGATAGCTCTTAGCTGGAAAAGGTCTGATCCGCCAGTTATTGGAGATGGATTAAGTCTGTGGCACAGTGTATGGCCTTGGAAAAAATAACATATTTTACTAAAAACAAAATGGATGTATACGAAGAAAAATGGAAGCCGTTTATTTACTACATTGAAAACAATAATATTGGTCATTTTTTACAGGAGGTGTAATTATGTATTAGGGGTATCCATTATTGGATTGGATTATTTTTCTTTCTGTTATGGTGTCTTGCTGGAAAATGTAACTTGTGTGTAAAGTACAGTAATATTTGATTTCTGGGTACCTTGCGATATTTGTTGTATATTTGAACCAATTCTTGTTTGATACCTTTGTATTTTTGTATAAGGAAAGAGAGCGATGTGTTCTGTTGGGGTGGGAATTAAGTGTTGACCTGAAATGATATTTCTTTGTGAACTGTCTTGTATAATCCAAACTCAATAAACACATTGTTAAAAAAAAAAAAAAAATTCCACTATACGATCACAGTTAGACAGTTTAATAATAAAACGGCAGAACTCCTGACAACTGCTGTGGGCTGTTTTGTGTCTCTGTCCGTGGTGTCGACGTGCTCGCCTTGATTTGGCCTGATTTCGCTATGTGCAGATGCAGACGCAGCCTCACACACACACAACCCAGCGAGACTGGCTGTAGAGGACTGTCACAGTGGTCCCACAACCGTCACACAAAGGAATTTGAATCATTCCTTTGCACATTTCCAAATAGCTACATTTGTGTAGCTATTTGTTATGCAACAGCAAAGACGGATGAAGTTACGTGTTAACATCACAACATTGTGTAGACCTAGCAAGGATTCTGACATTTGGATATTGGCTTCTGCTTCGATGAGTTTGCTTAGATACGATCAAGTTGGAAACATATGGAGACCAGACATTTCCTAACGTGATTTCATTCTCTGTGTGAGGAGCAACAGGAACACGGTTATGTGCAAGAACAACAAGTCTCTTACCAGATGAAATGGTTTTGCTTACCTTAGACTCTTGCAACAGGAGAAATCGGAGCTTCTCTCTCCAAGAGTAGTGTCTCATTCACCGAGGAGCAGCACCACATGTGGGCGTGGCAGGCAGCCTACAGTATCTGGGTGCGCTGCTCTGATTTACCTGTGTATAAATTAATTTTTTTTTATTTTGGGTGGCCAGAAACATTTCTAGGCCTCTGTGTAGAACCGCCACTGAAGGCACATCTGTGATTTGGTATAATGTGATGTGTCATTGGTTTGTTGCCACTGTTATAGGATGCCTATCGTTGTTCTGCAGGATTCCAACCTGCACGGGGAGACCTGAATGGATTTCTAATCCAACACCTAAACCACTCAGCCAGCACAAGCTGAAAAGGAAAAACCTATTCAATAGGGTTAGTAATACCAGACACGGGCAAAGTGCAAACCGCAGTAAATAATCAGTAGTTTTATCATTGTAAAATACAAAGTGGAAAGAAACTAAATTAAACTATGAGAAGCCATCTTGCTTCATCTTTCCACTGTTCCAACAATCACCACTCAGGTCTGTTTGAAATAAACTCTTAATTCACTCACTTCCATGTGGAAATATGCAACTCTAGACACAAATCTGGTGGGTTTGGCGATGGTGATTTCGGCGGTTTCATGTTAAACTGAAAGGATCTTAAAGCCCTGACACACCAACCCGATAATCGGCTGTCGGACATGTAGAAAGATATCTTTCTTTTGAAATTCTTTTTATCTGTCTAATCAATCGCAAAATCTCTGTTCCGTATGTGTTTGTGTTGGTGTGTGTGTCTGTGGGTGTTTGTGTCTGATAATAGGTATATATCGCAAATTCTTAGCAACACCATCGGGCAGCCTGGTATATTAAGATAGTAAATATGAACAGCTAAATGTACTTAAAGTATCAAAGTAATATGTCACACGGAGGCCTCTTGGAGAGATACCTGCTGCTGTACAAGTTGCTGATCTTTAGCTCATCAGATGGTCAGTTAGCACCATCTAGTGGACAGATAGTAGAAGTCCATCATCTGATGGGGGACTTCTCTCACACTGACTGGCTCTGGGAACAGGTTGGACTGGTTCTGACGTCTCTCTGACTCTGAAGTTATGAACCGGGACGGCGTCTTCACATCAAATGCACATCGACTTCAGGACTGACGAGGGACAACGAGCAGCGTCTTCTCTCCCAGTGTCTCCTGGACACATGAAGGGGACCGTGTCTGGAAACGGACCTGAAGAGACTTCAGCAGGTGAGAATCTGACCAGAGGAGTCTGGAAATGTTTGATGAACAGAATCACTTTGATTCAATCTGTTTGACTGGACAGAAGAAAAGTTTCTTTCTGGGTTGTTCTTCAGATTTGTATCGATAGACTATGATCCAAATGATATTCTTACTGGATCATCTAAATACATACACATAACTCCTGTGCTGGCCTCACTGCACTGGCTCCCTGTCCAGGTTAGAGCAGACTTTAAGGTCTTGCTGTTAACGTCCAACATAGTGAATGGCCTTGCACCGTTCTATCTGTCTGACCTGTTAACCTCTTATGTGCCTTCACGGTTGCTGCGCTCCCACGGGTCAGGACTGTGTGTGTTTTGTATCAGGGACTGAACTCTTGTCTGTGTCACAGCTGCAGTGGCAGGTCTCCCTCGGAACGCCGTGTTGATGCTGCGCTGGTGACAGCTGGACACGTAGGTCTCGATACACACCTAAACACACACACACACACACACACACACACACACACACACACGGAGTTCAGCTGTCAGTTGCTGTTTTGGCGCCATCTCGTGGACTGCATGCTGAGACACACTTAATAATTTGGGTGAATTTTGATTCATATTTATTTGACACCTATTAAATAACCGCTGTAGTACAACCTGTTTCATCCTTTTTTTTTTATTTAGCATTTAGTTTGTATAAATTATGTTTGGCTGATAAAGTTTAATCAGGAATACTTTATGTTTATCACTTGCTTAAAAGGAGAGAGGAGAATTTTATGTTAATCGTGATCTCTATAAATATGTGAATACTTTTGATTGAACCCCCAGGCAACACTGAGTAGCTACTGCTACGTGTACAAGCTTCCACTGAGCTAAGACGGAAGTTAACGGGGCAAGTTTTAGAGCCTTTATGCCTCTTAACAGACACACAATGTAATTAATATGTCTGTACAACATGAACAGGGCCCTTACGCAACATCAAGATACGTTTTCAACTCAGACATTGTTTTTAAAAAGTCACATTTATAGAAATAAAATGACCAGTGAATCAGATAAATAGGTTTTTCCCATAATCTTGGCTGTTGTCTCTTCTTCATAGTGTATGTGTTTTAAAAAGTTGTCTCCCGCTTAATCATGCTACAGAGATACTTTTCACCTGATTTCACAAAGAGCTAAAGAGCCAGGGCACTACCGTCCTACACACCGTTTTCTTTATTAAAAACTAAAACATAAAGTGTAAGAGGCCCCATTATAAAGACAGGTTCATTTTAATGTTTGTGAGATGGGCATCTTGTTGTTGGACTAGTAAGAATTATATGCTGGTTTATGGTTGTGTTATTCACTTTCGTTAGGTTTGAACTGAAATATTGGCTTAAGATATTTAACATGACAAATAGTATATTATTTTGTATACAAAAATAATATAATAATATGTCTGTACATGTACAGATACAAGGAATATATTCTCAGCATTTAACCCATTCTAACTAATTTTGCAGCAGTAGTCTGCAGTCCCCCCTTAACCTGTCATTAGGCTGTGGCATTGGGCTGAACCCTGCTGGGGCCACACTGCTGTGAAAGGGCCCTGAACCTCATTTATCAGAGTTTGGTTGGTCACCCTCTCCGTGACAGTCTGCTCCAATCCATATCTTTAGAATGGAGCAAACTGGAGATAATTGTTGCTAACTGAACTTTCAATTTCTCTATCTATTAACAAGGGAAGGTTTCTTAACTGTCAGCCCAAATATATATGGGCGTTCATGGGGACATGGAAGAAAGTGGCAATGTGCTTGACAATGGCAATACATTGAGCAGGATGTGAATGCAATGTGCAATACAGGCTAAATCCTATGGTGGGAATCAAGATCCAACAAGCTGACAATCGGGTCAACATTGTGCAATTATCTTCAAAATGTTCAACTGAGTCTACAAATCTTGCACACATTCATGTCCTCTTAAATACAAAGAATTGCTAAGCTTTTAATTCCTAATGTTATGTCTCAGTCATAAGTTCCAGATGAAAGCACTTGTCAGAAGTGGGATTTGAACCCACGCCTCCAGTGGAGACTGCGACCTGAACGCAGCGCCTTGGACCGCTCGGCCATCCTGACTGCTCCAACAGATGTTCAGTAGGACCTGTCTCAAAAATGATAATATAGTGAATCAACTATGTCATGATATAGTAGGTTCTCAGTCATCCAGGTCATAGTTAACAAGGGAAGTCTTGACAATGGCAATACATTGCTGTGGATGTGAAGGCATCTTATTGACTTTGTACCCCAATGTGCAATACAGGCTAAATCCTATGGTGGGAATCAAGATCCTCCAATGTTTCTGTCCACAATGTCCACCTGAATCCAGAAATGTCCCTGCCAGGTGGGAAATAGACTGACAATCGGGTCTGTTTGCAATACATATGAGTACACACACACACACACACACACATGGTGTGTTGTATATCTGTTTCAGTTATCACCGTTTTGAATGTCATTACTGTTCAGAAAAACATTTTAAACAAAAATCTGTCTTTATTGCCCAATAAATTAAACATAACATGCAAAAACATTACATTAATTATATTGTATTACAGAACCATTATCAACTATTAGAACCATAACTTACATGTCACAAAGGCTTCAAACAAACAAATTAACTACAGCTGTTCTGATATGGTTTGCAATACCCTACCTTCAGATAGAGGTCATGTCAATGTGTGTTATCTTTGGGTTGCTCTACACTCACCTAAAGGATTATTAGGAACACCTGTTCAATTTCTCATTAATGCAATTAATTAATTATTATGTGGAGTTGAGATATGAGTCTGCCTATGCTTGGAATCAGGCAGCTGGTGACATCATCACATCCCCCCCCACCTTGATCAGATCCTTTCATGTGACATCACCCCACCTTTGGTTTCTTAGCTCTGATCCTTCTTATGTGACATCAGCACATTCAACCCTCCGAGGATGAAAGACGCACCAGCACGTCCAAACGATGTTTGAGCAATCTCCTACTCAAAAATCGTATTTAAAAATTTCATTTCAGACATTTATTTTCTATTTTAATTATATACAACCTTTCAAATGCCACATACACCATAAAAACAGAGTGTACCACTTTATTTCTATGACATACACATTGATAATTTGAGGAATATTCATCCAAAAACATTAAAAGTATAGTAAAACACTAACAGGGGATATTTAACTGCAGAATGAGGGGTTTTACTTTGACGATTTAAGTAAAATATTGTTGATACTTGTTGCAGGACTTTCACTTGTGGCGTATTTTCAGTGTTGTATTAACAGAGCAGCCTGCGTTGTCTCTGCCGCTGGTCTGGCCTAATATGGCTTCTGGTCTTTTAATATTAACAGTCTATGGTCTCGACTGAGTCCAGGTGACTTCATTATGTTTATTATAATATTAGAGGGAAAGTGAAACACAGCTTAGACGGGGGTGTTGTTCGGCTTTTCACAAGTTTAGACAGCTAGCTAACGCTACGGCGCCGGACGTTAGCCCAACAGCGTTAGCCTAGCCTGCTAGGTAAATATTACAACTGCCTTTGGTGTTGCCTATATATGCCTCCATGTTGTCAACATAATACCTGTGGCGTTAGTGCACCTTTTGTACCATAATTGTATTGAAAGAAATAGTAAGCTTCGCTCCTATGAGATGGGGGGTTGGTTGCGTTACACACAAAGCTAACTGGCTATAGTTAGCCTGTACGTATGCTAGCGGATATAGCTAACGTTGCGTAGCCAGCAACTTCAGCAGTAGAGTTTTGTCGCCCACAATCAACCTGCAGTGATGTTTGAAATAGAGACACTTATATAGGTTATTTTCTTGGAGATCCTGGACATTATTTTAATTTATGACGTTAAAGGCAAAGGAAGCGTAGCCTGAGTGTGAGCGGCCTGGAGAGACGCGTCCGACCACACGGCGGTGTGGAGCGGCGAGCAGTCTGCAGACCGGGGGAATGAAGTTCAGATTCTCAGTTTAAGACTAAGGGTGCTCCGATCAAGATTTTTGGGGCCGATCACCGATTGCTGAAAGCAGTATTGATTGATACCGATCACCAATCACTGGGTCTATTTGAAGCCTTCTATTTATCCTGTCATATTTAAAGTTTTAATAGTTTTAACAACAATTTATGTATTAAAATTAACAGAAGATAATGTACTGTGAATTGTCAACTGTTTACTTTTATTGACAGGAAACTTTCAACATTCTACATCCTGTTAGAAACATCTTAAACAGCTTAGAGCTTAGAGAATTCAATATATTCAATTAACATTGACATTATTTAAATATAGTTTCATTCTCTGACAGCAACACAACTGGAGACACAGAGAGAGAGAGAGAGAGAAATGTGCGACTGAAGTTCTCACCTCGGATCGAGCCCTGTTGCGATGGTATACAGGCGCTTCGACTGAATGTCACTGAATCTGTTCTGGACCGCTTCCAACAACGTGGCTTTCGAAGTTTTTATATGAACGATACTGTTCCACCTGGTAGTTACACCCTGTTGTAGCCTCTTAATAGGCTGGCCAAGTTGCTTCAGAATATTTTGAAGTCGAGAGTAGGCAAGCTAGGAATGTTTGAAATGACCGGCGATGCATCTTCCACAGGCTGTTATATCAGCGATGCTGCATTGTGATGAAACTCCGTCGGCAACGGCAAGCTGCAGTGTATGAGCCATGCACGGCAGGCTGGGTAGATCTGCATTACCCATTAGAATAACGTGGACTTTTACCTTCGGGATTCCCCATGCGCGAAACATGTCGCTGAATGCGGCAGCAAGAGCCTCCGCTGTGTGTGACGCCAAATATTCTTGAGAATGAAGCACAACTCTTTTTAATTCAAAGTTTTGATTAATAAACTGCGCAGATAGGCTCAACATGGACGGACATGGGACATACATTTGAACTCCAAATGAGCTCCAGGGGGGATGTGCCGCTGCTACCGGGTCTGGAGCTCTCCGTGTCCCACTGACAATCAGGTCGAGGTCGGCAGCGGAGCTTTCTAGCGATGTTTCCACGCTGGCCGAGCCCCACTGCAGCTGTCCGTCCGCGGCTGCAGGACCTGGAGCTCACCGCCAGTGTTTCAGTTGGACTGTTAAAAAGTGTTGAGATAATTAAAAGGTATTTACATTATTTAGTTACGGGCTGGCTGCTAGTTAGCTAACGCTAGCTTTCATGCTACATAAATAAGCCGGACAGAGTTGTCCCTCATCTGGTGATAGAAACCTTGCTGTCCCCCCCGTCCTGTTGAACAGAGTTGTCCCTCATCTGGCGATAGAAACCCTGCTGTCCCCGGCCGTCCTGTTGGCTCAGAGCTCCACTGACATGTAGATTCGACCGATGCAGTAAAATGCTAACCAACCAATGGGCAGAAGTTGAGCCCTTAAGACCCTCCCCTCCCATTTGCATAATGAGGCAGAAATGCATGAAGAAATGTAAAACTGACAGGCAGAAATAAATACCAGGGGTGAAAATATATAGGGTAGAAAATGCAACGGAAGAATAAAACAGACAAAAAATTTAAACACACACAGAAATAAATACATTTAAAAAATAAGTAATTAATAAATAAAGTTGACGATTATAACGGACAATAAATAAATAAGGTAATTATTACAAAGGTGAATAAATAAAGAAGCTAATTAAAAGAGATATATACATTTATGTCTCACTGTATAATTTAATTTCTACCTACATTTATTTGTTTATTGTATTTTTGGGGCAATTAATTGTATGCTTATTTATTTATTGAGCATTTATTTATTTCTGTATTTATTTTTAAATATGGTAGACCTGGTCCTCCATACCCATCACTCATACACATATCTAAAATAACTACATGCATAAATTTATAGAAATAAGTCATTATAGTTTGATGAAATGGTGAAATGCAATAACTAAGGCCTTATTTTTGCTTTGACACAGCTGGAGCCATCACAGGGTTAAAATTTTCTGGTCAAGTTTGGTATCAATCAACTCGTCTTCTTATTGGCTACACAGGAGGCTGGTTTTATAACTATTGCTTTTGACTGGTTGGAGTAGATGCCAATCTTTCCCACTTTTGCCCTCTGTAAATCGTGCAACTTGATTGGCTTCCATAAGGGATAACTCAGGTTAGAGTAGACGGATTGGCTGAAACGACCTTTCAATCAAAAGCTGTTGATTCAACCAAACTTGCTGAATAGAAGGATACACTGGAGCGTTATTAGAGCCGGCAGTAGGAGCGATTAAAGTCCATAAATGATGGACTTTTCAGCTTTGTTTACGAGGAAACATTGCCAGAATCTACAAGATTGTGAGGGCACCAGCTCGCTTTGGATTAAAAGGATTGGATGTACTTATTCTTTGAACTGTTGGCAAAGCAGGAAAAAAAGTTTCTGGCGATCTTTCACCGCTGTGAATAGAGACACGAGGAGAAAGGTAAGGACGCACGTTGACTTTAGACACTATCGGCGCAGAATCCTTCTGTTTCTTTACTTTAAACATGATTATAACCGCTATAAGTCACCTTATGCTTATATGTGTGTGGGCTCAATGGAATCATGAGACTTTAAGCTTTCTAATGATGTGCTGCATGACCGTGTTCATGAAGAGATAACGCTTGCAATTTGTGTTAAGAAAACACAGACACTGCAATACTCTGTATGTCTGAGTGTGTCCTGCCTTCAGTTTGTCCAGGACTATAACTGCAGTTGAAGCAAGCTATGCAAAGTTGCCAAAATGCTCTATTACACTTTTGCTTCCTACTAATCTTGTTAGGCCAGAGTCAAGGATCAATCACAAATTGACAGCTGAGATCAAAGTCTTCAGTTTTTGGATTAAATTAGAAAATGTGTTATTTGGCATTACTGCCTATTATTCTACATGACACACACACCTACTTTCCATCATCAGGGTGGACCTGATACTAAATTAGATGACCAATGCTCAACTTTAAGATAACCATGTTGTATCCTTTGGGATTTGAACCCAGGACCTCTCGCACCCTAAGCGAGAATCATACCCCTAGACCAACGAGCCACGCAAAACAGTACTTTAGCAATTTTTCATCAAGGAAATGCAGCTCCGATCGGTCATTGACTTGCAAGGCAATGGTCAGAAAAAAAAAGATAAGCCCAGAAACACCTTGCAATATTACATTTAAAAAAATGCAACAGCCAATCAGAATAGGTCATGCAAAATTTAAAAATAAAGTCTAAATTATTCATGAATAAAATCCAATCCATAGGTGTAATAAAGTATTTGTAAGTTAACATGGAGGAGGAAGAGTTTTCTCCTCTTCGTAGAGGAACTGTACGGTAACTTAGACAGTTAGTCTGCTGATTGACATGTACGTGTTCACTCGCCGGTGAAAACACACTTTCTTACAAGTTTCTTTGAAGTCGACACAAACACACAAAACTCAGCGAAGCGTCTCCGTTTCTGTCTCCAGACTTTCTCTGAAATATCTCCGTTAGTATCTCCACAGTTCCAGCGGGCGTCGGCTCATTTTGGTCCCAAAACCGGTTATTTATTCATCTGAAATGAGAGAGACGATTTGTTAAAACATCCACTTCTTCTTGCTCGAGGTGAAAACGTTTTAAAAAGGTCTGGATAAAAGCATAGGCTGGTGGCAGGATTACAGACCCAGGTACTTTAAGATCAGAGGGTAAGGTCTTCAATCTTCTGAGGTATGATCCCATCCAGAACCGTTGCCATAGCTGCAGTCTTAGGATTTCTGGATGGGGCCGTGGCTGCTGTTATGTGTATAGCTGGAAATCTGCTCCCTAAAAACAATAACAGGTCCGGCACTCCTTTCCCTCCTTTCTCCTTTGGCTTCTTCGTCACTCGTCTTTGCACTCGTTTCCACTTGGACCCCCACAGGAAATAAAAAAATGGCTTGTTCCAGATCTAAAATGTCTTTTCTGGGTGGGATACTTGTCAATTGATCTGCGAGTTCATGTCAATGTTCCTCCAAGGGGTCCTGTTTCATCACATTCACAAGAATGGGAAGCGCGTAGCTATGTATTAGCTCCCTTAGATAGCTCAGTTGGTAGAGCGGAGAACTGTAGAGGCATAAAGCTGAAATCCTTAGGTCACTGGTTCAAATCCAGCTCAAAGGAGCACTCTTTTCCAGAGTTTCCCATCGGTTATCAAAGTATTTCTGATTCTGATGTAGAGATGGACGGATAACCCCAAAACATAATACTTCTTACCGAAACATAACAAGAAACAAAAAAAGAGGTGGGGGAGACAGAGTTAAGCCCTGACAGAATAGAGAACTACAGACAAAGTTGTGAAATAGTGCCAAGTGTAGAGGCAGAGGACACACGGGCTCTCCCTCACAGCTGTTGCCTGACTCTGACTCACAAGAAAAATTAAAAAACACTGCATAAACTTTGCCACAGCGTGTTTATTTAATTATGGGTACACCTACATGTAGGGCTACGAGATTGCAATATAAGCCTATATATTATTATTAGGAGTATACATATGTCAAGGATGTATAAATTAAATAAACTTCTGCTGGAGTCCGATTTAATACGGCAACACGTTGACCGCATCAGTGATCTCTTTCTATTCTGCATTCTTCCTGCAGCCTAATACCAGTTTTTAGGCTGCCAAATAGGACACACGTTACTGCAGAATAAACTGAGATGTCAGGGTTTCAATCTCCACCTCTGGAAAGTGCCGCTTCTTAGCCGGATTATGTCTGGCCATGTCGTAAATAGTAGAGGCGAGGACTCAAAACCAGAGATGGCAAAAGTACTCACTTTCCGTACTTAAGTAGAAGTACAAATACTTGAGTTAAAAAATACTCTGGTAAAAGTGGAAGTACTGATTAAACTTCTTTACTCAAGTAAAAGTAACAAAGTACAGGCTTGGAAATTTACTTAAAGTATAAAAGTAAAAGTAGCCTTGCGAATGGCAACCATTTTCTATGCAAAGCTACCCGGAGCACAGTTCTGGATGGGATCATACCTCAGAAGATTGAAGACCTTACCCTCTGATCTTAAAGTACCTGGGTCTGTAATCCTGCCACCAACCTATGCTTTTATCCTGATGTTTTTAAAAACGTTTTCGCTTTGAGCAATAAGAAGTGGATGTTTTAACAAATCGTTGCTCTCTCATTTCAGTTGTACAGGAGCGGGATCCAGTGAGTCCAGTGCGTGGGCTGGCTTTTGATGAGCCCTAAACTGTTTGGTTCAACATGAATCATTTGGCTCTCCCAAACAGACTCTGCAACTTGTTATGGATGGTGGCTCATCAGATCCTCCTTGTTAGGTACTCACTGTGCTTCACTAGACTCCTTCAAGACAACCCAAAAAATGGTGCTATACCTGTTTGCACGAATGTTCATGACCTATTCAATTGGCTAGTAATACCAGACACGGGCAAAGTGCAGACCGCAGTGCACTGCCTGTGTCTGGGGATCCTCATGGAGGCAGCTTGATTGATCGATATGATCCCTTATTTGAGCAGGTCAATTGTTTGGAAGGCAGCTATGCTGACCACTATACCACCCTCGCTGGATGTGGGAAAGATCACAATAATGTGATCTGTCAATGCTTTACTACCACCGTTATGGGATGCCTTTTGTTGTCGGCAGGCGGGGGGGATACCCCCAATGGATTTCTATTCCATCGTCTTAAACACTCGACCACGACAACCCAAAAAGTGGTGCTGTACCTGTTTGCAGTGTTCAATTGGATTAGTAATACCAGACACGGGAAAGTACACATCGTAGTTCACTGCCTGTGTCTGTGGATCCTCGTGGAGGCAGCTGGATTGATTGATATGATCCCTTATTTGTACCATTACAGAGAATCAATTCAATTTTATTTATATAGCGCTAAATCACAACAACAGTTATCTCACTGAGCTTTCCATAAAGAGCAGGTCTAGACTGTACTCTGTGATGTTATTTACAGAAACCCAACAGTTCCCACCAAGAGCAAGCACTAGGGGACAGAGGCAAGGAAAAACTTCCTTTAAGAGGCAGAAACCTCAAGCAGAACCATGGCTCAGGGTGGGGGGGCATCTGCCTCGACCGGTTGGGGGTGAGAGAAAGAGAGGGTAACACTAACTCACACACACACACACACACACACACACACACACACACACACGAGAGAATTGTAGCAGAGGGTGTCAAGCAGGAACATGGAGGGAGCAGGTAACTCCACCCACAGATCCAGAGCCAGACACACCTGCAGGAAGCGATATTGCTGAATGTGATGACTACTGCACTGTTGAAACTTTGGTAGGCCTGGCCACGATTTCACAACAGGGAGATTTTTCAGTGAAGGTTATTGAGAGTTTAACTCAGCAGTGTTTGATTGTGCAAAGTCAGCACCAACAACCTGATGTGTTTTCACCCTGTTTCGAACAGGGGACCTTTCAAGTGTAAGGCGAACGTGATAACCACTACATAAACACAAACTACAGACACTGATGAAAAGAGTTTTTTTGCATGTTGATGGGGAAATGCACAATTCATATTTTACTGCAAATGTTTAAAATGCTGTTAGACATGTTCATTTTTGACACATAGAGATTTTAAACTGGATTCAGTCACAGATGCTTTGTCATGGATTTGAGTGACAGCAAATATCTAGTAAACCTAAATATATAGGTACATGGCGGATGGTGATGATCAGGGCACTGCAGCTCCTGGATTCAAACTGCGGCCTCGATTAAAACCTGCAATCTACAGGACTGTTGATGGCCAAGTTATTGTTGAGGATGAGTTTCTTAATTTTCTCGCAGTGAAAATTAAAATTATGACTCAGGATGAGCTTGTCCTTTTAGCCGCAAACACATTTGATTCGGCGTGGATCGAGGCTTCCAAAAAAGCGTTGTTTGAACTCTGTCCTGAAACCAAGCAACGGTGCGTGATTTATAAAGGCAGCCAGAAGGATACTAATAATATCAAAAGTTGCTTAAGAGTGTTAAACGAGTGTGGAGAAAACATCCCCCGTTTCGTCTCCCACTACCTGGACGAGTTACCGCCTGTGACGTTTAACAATCTGGATGTGTCTAACCTGCTGAGCAAGATGGAGCGCTTGTACAGTGAGGTCTGCACACTAAGACATGCAGTTAAACTTCAGGCTGATATCTGCGGGGACTTGAGTTCTGTGACTGCGACCATAGACCGCAGGATTGCTGCATTGGAGCCGACTCGTGGCCTGGCTGGTAGGCCTACGAGTGCTGCTGGAGCTGCCTGCGGTAATGTCAACGCGGCAGGGGGCAATGATGTGCTCGCTGTGGATGTGGCAGCCGCCGGACTTTCTGCTCCTACATCAAGGGCTATTAGTGTCTGTGACAACCCTGTTGGAGCTTTGGCAAAATCGCCGAAGTGGAGCCTTGTTGTCAAACAGGGCCGAGCTCAGAGAAATGATGCTGAGGGTCATTCTGCCTTGTCAAAACAGCGTGATAGAAGACCTGTTAGGAGGATGGTTAAGCCGATCGTCGGCACCGCTGCACAAGGGAATATAAAAGTGGTTCGAACGAAGTTGGTAAGTGTTTTTGCTACCAAATTCTCACCAGACCTTGAAGCTGAGACTCTATCTGGGTACTTATCTGAACAACTTGGCCAGGAGGTCAACTGTCAGCGTATTGTCACCATGAGCAACAGATACAGCTCGTTTAAAGTGTGGGCTGAGTGCAACGATGTGGCGGAGTTGTATAAACCAGAATTGTGGCCTGAAGGATCTGTGGTGAGGCGATATTATGAGCCACGCAAAGTGGGGGTGATGGGTGCTAGCGCAGCTAGGCCTGTTTCAGGGACAAGTCCACAGAATGCGGATGCTACTGCTCTGGCCAACTAAACTGTAGCCTATGCGGGTTGGTTCATATAACTGTCGCGGCCTACGCTTGGGCAATAGTGCTGGAGACAGAAGCCGGCGTATAGTGGTGGATAACCTGCTGCAAGACTGTGACATTTTATGTTTACAAGAGACTTTTTTATCGAAACAGGATTTGGGGAATCTGAACTCTTTTTGTAAGGGTTTCCATGGGACCGGTGAGTCCACTACAGACCTTTCTATGGGTATAGTCAGAGGACGGATAGCAGGAGGCGTGGCTATCCTTTGGCATGAAAAGCTGGACTCTGTGCTTAGTGTTATCAGGTTGGAAGTTGACTGGTGCATTGCTGTCAAGATATCGGTTAACAATAAGGTGTTTACTATCCTGAATGTATATACACCATATGAGTCACATCAAAATGAAAATGAATACCTGAATAGACTGGCTTTCATTAACTCTTTTATTTCTGATAACCATTCCTCAAGTGTTTATGTGGTGGGAGATTTGAATGCTGATATTTCAGACAGGAGTTCGTTATTTGCGAGGCATTTGTTACAGTTCTGTGATGATAATAGTTTTATTCTATCCAGCCAAATGCTCTTACCTGCAGATAGCTACTCTTATATAAGTGAGGCCTGGCACACCACATCTTGGCTTGATCACTGCATCAGTACTCCTGATGCGCATTCTAGCCTAAGTTCTATAGAGATTGTGTATGGGGCATCCATGTCTGATCACATCCCTTTTATTATGTCACTTGACTGTACTAGCCTTCCTGAGATATCTCAGGAGGTTAATGGGGCCCGTAAGGCTAAACTGGATTGGTCTAAGGTAACTAATGAACAACTGTGCTCATACTGCTGTAGATCTGATGTACTTTTGAGCAATATATCTCTGCCCAAGGACGCTATTTTGTGTTCTGATGTAAATTGTAACATTAGTTCTCACCGTGACGACTTTTGTACTATGTATGAACGTATTGTGGGATCTATGTATGAGGCCAGCAGGTCATTATTTATTCATCCTTATGAAAGAAAGAGCATCAAGCCAGGGTGGAATAAATATGTGGCAGTTCATCATGCTGAAGCTAAGGTTGCATTTGAGGCTTGGGTTCAGGCAGGCAGGCCGAGAGAGGGGCCAGTCTTGGAACTCAAAAAGCGTACTAATGCAAGTTATAAATATGCACTACGTCATGTCAACAAACATGAGAAAGAAATAAGAGCGGACTCTTTGGCTGAAAAGCTCCTTGGTAATGATGTTACTGGCTTTTGGAAGGAGGTGAGA
Organism: Percina caprodes; assembly: GCA_013375575.1. Classification (NCBI taxonomy): domain Eukaryota; kingdom Metazoa; phylum Chordata; class Actinopteri; order Perciformes; family Percidae; genus Percina; species Percina caprodes. The sequence continues at coordinate 96,759 of JABXJD010000998.1, forward strand.
GCTCTGAACAGGGACAGTACGTCATTACCATGCAACATAGAGGGAGTCTCAGGGGCTGAGAACATAGCAGAGTTGTGGAGGCAACATTACTTTGACCTATTTAATTGTGTTAAAAGCGAACCGTATGAAGTTGGCCATGTCATCAAGAGTGAAACAATTGGAATTACAGCCAATGACATCTATCTAGCTTTTTCACAGCTTGCTGATAAGAGAGCTAGCGGATCAGATCATATCACTGCAGAGCACCTGAAATGGGCCAACCCGAAGGTTGCAGTCCTCCTTGCCATTTGTTTTACTGGTTTTATGTCTCATGGGGTGTTACCAGACTCTCTGTTGTCCATAACTTTGGTGCCTGTCATTAAGGACAAAACAGGAAAGGTGGGGAGTGTGGATAATTATAGACCTATTGCTTTAGCTAGTGTATTATCAAAAGTCCTGGAAAGAGTTTTATTAGATAGGTTGTGTGTTTATTTGTATAGTTCAGATAACCAGTTTGGTTTCAAGGCCAGGCATGGTACTGATCTATGTATCTATGCACTTAAGGAAATGGTAGAAACTTACAGAAGACAAAAATCCTCTGTTTTTATTGGTTTTATTGATGCCTCCAAGGCTTTTGATCGAGTTAACCACCACAAGCTGTTTTTAAAATTGAGCCGAAGAGGAGTACCGACTAGTATAATTAGAATCCTGGCTTTTGGTATTCCAATCAGAGCATACAGATCAAATGGGGGGATGTATTCTCTACTCCGTTTGGTGTTAGTAATGGCGTCCGTCAGGGGGGAATACTATCACCGGCCCTCTTTAATATTTACATGGATGACCTGTCTGACCAGCTAAGACAGTGTAAGACAGGATGCATGATGGGTAACATGCTATTGAACCATCTCATGTATGCAGACGACTTGGCTGTTGTCTCTCCTAGCAGTGCAGGGTTTCAGGAGCTGCTGAATATATGTTCCAATTATGGTGTTGAATATGATGTGAAATATAATGCCAAAAAAAGTTTGGTTATGATCTGTAGAGTGAAAGAGGATAAGGACCTTATTTTTCCATCTTTCCATCTTGCAGGGCAAGTGTTAACTGTTGGGTGCAAAACTAGATATTTGGGTCACATCTTAACAGATCAAATGTCAGATGATGAGGACATGTATAGGCAGCGTCGCATGTTATATATGCAGGCTAACATGCTTGCCAGGAAGTTCTCCTGGTGTTCTGATTCTGTTAAGATAAACCTCTTTAAAGCATATTGTACTGCTTTTTATACTGCCCCCTTGTGGGTCAAGTACAAAAAGGCAAGCTTCAGTAAGCTGCGGGTTGCTTATAATGATTGTTTGCGCATTTTACTCAGGAAACCTAGGTGGTGTAGTGCAAGTGAATTGTTCTGTCAAGCAGGAGTTCCTACATTCTCCGCTTTACTGAGGAATTTGATGTATAAATGTATCTGTCGCCTGAATTCTTCTTGTAACTCTGTCATTTTACATCTGATTGACCCGAGGTTCAATGCTTTGCGATACCGGTCCCCCTTATGGGATCACTGGTACAGCTGTCTTATTTAATTGGTGTCTGTCTCGTGTATCTGTACCTTTTTTGTTGTTGTTGTTGTTGTTGTTTTTTATGGACCATGAGTCTAATAATAAAAAGGCTATCTTATATCTACATGTATTTACTGTGGCCTAAATGCTGGAATAGCGCCACCTATCAATTGATGTGCCAAACATTAATCATGGGCATTCCTCATTATTATAATGGACAACTCCTGACCCTAAATGGGAATATTGTCAAGCGATGGAAAGAGCACAACTCCTGGACATGAACAACACATCACAAGGTGTAGCAGGAGGTGGGAGAGTGTCAAGTCTGGGCACCTTGGAATTCCTTTTCTGCTCTTTGCAGATGATGTGGTTCTGTTGGCTTCATCAGGCAGTGATCTACAGCGCCCACTGGGGCAGATTGAAGTCCAGTGTCAAGCAGTCGGAATGAAAGTCAGCCCCTCCAAGTCTGAAAGTGCAGGATTGCTCCCATCGGGTTGGGAGTCAGTTGCTGTCCCAAGTGAAGAAGTTCTTGTATCTCAAAGGCATATTTCAAATAGTGCAACTTGTTCCAACGTCACACAGAAGACTGGGGTTTGATTCCCCGATGGGGAGATTTATCTACCAGCTGCTAAATATTCCCCAATGTTACATTGACACTACTACATCTGCCAGAGTAGTTTGGATACGAGGCCTAACCATAGCAAAATATATAAATTAAAAAAAGAAGTATCAAAGTGGATATACTGTTTTACAACAGGATTGATAATGATCCTGCTATCAAAGATATGTTTTCAGTGACGATATGATCACCTACCTCGTTGTCAATACAGCTCTGTTTCTTTTTTTAAGTACATACTTGGCCTACATTTTGAAATGCATGCAGGTATACATGTATAGAGTCGTATGCATGCGTTTAGGAACCCATGCTGAAGTTGACTAAAAAGAAGAATTAAAAAATTAATATTTTGGAAATTGATCTTATTGCCTTAATAAAAAGGAATAATCCAACCTTTAAGGACACCAACCGTGTTGTCCAGCGATGGTGGTATAGTGGTGAGCATAGCTGCCTTCCAAGCAGTTGACCTGGGTTCAATTCCCAGGCGGCGCTCTATGCTTTGCCCGTGTCTGGTAACTACTAACCTGTCCAAACAGGTATAGCACTGCTTTTCATGTTGTCGTGGCCGAGTGGTTAAGGTGATGGACTAGAAATCCATTGGGGTCTCCCGCGCAGGTTTGAATCCTGCCGACAACAAGGGGCATTCTTTCAGAGTCGTAGCAAACCAATGACACATCACAGTATACCAAATAGGACTTCACAAACATCTTTGTGTTATCTCAAAGGTACTGGAAGCCACCAATGTATTTCTTAGCATTTATTTTCAGTCTGTGTTACAAGATTTGCAGTGAACGTTGTATTGTCCAGCAGAAAGGCAACAGGTGTGTTACTTTTCGACTACCATTTATACCAACGCATCCTGTGACACAAACTTAACAGTATGCTCTCTTTTATACCTCAGGTTTTCAGACAGTACAACTTCACATGCCATTAAAGGTGTACCCTTCAGCTTCTATGGGTGTTACAGCAGGTATGACCACTGTAATTTTTATGGATGAAATGAACTTGATCCTTACCCTTCAGCAGGTTTAGACATTTAACTTCAGACACTTGCAGCAGCAGATGCTTTGTTAAACATCAACTTAAAGCTGTAACACTTCATAGCAATTAGCAGAGGATGGTTTCGACCCCTCTGCCTGATTTTAATGATTTTGATCTATTGACCTCTGGGTTATGGGCAGAATGAAATCATGATATGAACAAATGTATAGATATTATTAGCATATTAGCATATGATGATTGTTTATAGAAACATTTGTTTTCCACATTTTAAATATATTACAATATGATTTCAAATATTAAGGACACAATAGTGACCAATAACAGTTGATTATTTTTAGATGTGACATATCATGAAGTGTCAAACAGTTCAAATGTTGATAAGAGATGAAATCAGATGAATGTTTGTGTTTGAGTCTCAGATCTGCTTCACAGCGCAGTGTGTGTGATGGTGAACAGACTGGACTTTGATTTCAGCAGCTGATCTTCAGTCAGTGTTTCTGTCCACAGGAGAGACTCTCAGTCCTGCAGAGGACACAGAGACACTGAGGAACCAGGGCAGACCCCAAACCCAGGATAGAGAGGCTGAGTGAATGTGGTGTTGAAGGTGTGGAGGTGGATCAGTGAGTCAGAGGAGACTGTGTAGAAGGACAGAGAGCCAGCAGGAACGTCCACATACACTGCTACTCTGTTAGAGACAGAGCAGGAAGTGAAGACTGTTCTTCTGTTATTGTACCAGACAGAGTAACCATCTACATCAGAGCATCTCAGTCTCCAGGAATGATCATTACATCCAAACACACAGTCATCACTGTTTCCTTTCCTTCTGATTCCTCTGTAACTCACTGATATATGAACCTCTCCTCTCCTCTGGACCTCCCAGTAACAGCGACCAGTCAGACCATCTCTACACAGCAGCTGATCCCAGTAGTTAAATCTGTCTGGATGATCAGGATATGACTGATCCTCCTCCACATTTGTCACCTTCCTGTTGTTGTCAGACAGTTTGAGTCTTCTGTGTACTGTGTTTGTGTCCAGTTCCAGTTCACAGACATCTGATGGAGAAAAGAAGACACATACTTCATAACCGCTATAAGTCATCTTATGCTTTGTTTGTGGACATAATGGAATCATGAGACTTTAAGGTTTCAAATGATGTGCTGCATGAGCGTGTTTATGAAGATTTAATGCTTGCAATTTATGAGTGAACAAAACGTTTTCTTATACGGAACCGTTGCCGGGACCGAATATCTGAACAGGTTAAAGCAGTGTTGCAAACATTACATGTTTTTCACTTTTTAAATACAGATTTAACTCATAGTGAGTTAAGTAGTTCCACAGTGGAGGCACAGCATTATTGTTTGTTGATTCATTTATAGTTACCTATGCCTATAACAACATTCACTGGTAAAGGAATATTTAGCCAATTCACCATAATAAGTAACCTCATCTCATATATACTTCCAACGCCAGGAAGGGGTTAAACTAGTGTAACACACAGCTGAGTTTTCTTAGAGCAAACTTAAAACACACTCACACTTCCTCAGACCAGGTCTCAGTCTCTGTGGTCCACCATGGTCCACCCTGCAGGAAGACACAAAGACACAATCCACTTCATACTCCAGAGCTGTGGATAATTGCAAAGTTTAACCCTGTGAACCCGAGAGACTCGCCCACAAGCAAAAACAGCACCTCTGATTCATAGTTTAATGATTTAACAACCATAAAAGATAGAGACTTACCGATTGTTGTGGCTAAAAGCTAACGAGTTAGCATTTTTTTTGGGGTCTTTCTAGCCTTTACAGGTGATTTTCTATTCAGCCTGGAACTTGTGCCTTTTTCTGGGTTGTTGAGCATTAAATCCAAACAGTTACATCAAAGATTTATCCACTTTATGTCCATAATTCATCACGTTGTCGCTCATTTCTGCCGCTAGCTCCTGCTCCGTCTCTCCTCTCTGTGTGTCGGAAGTGAAGGCAGCAGTATGCCCATATATGGGAGACAACGTAACCCAAAAGGTATGGAAGGTGAAAGAGGCCAATCCTCTGTTAAGTGTGGAACTAGTTGAGCCTAAATGCAAACAGAAACGCAGATCGGAATGATATACAAACAGGTTTATTCCAGTCCAATGTCAGGAATACAATGATGAAACTAGTCCGAAACAAATCCAAAGCGATCCAGAGTGCAGAGGGTGAGTGGTACCGTGTCCGATAATCCAGTAGCCAGGGTGGAGAGCAGGAGTGGTGGATGGTTGGAGTGAAGGTGAAGCAGGTAAACGGGAACAGTGGCAGACAAAGAACAAATAAGAACAAGCAAGGTATACAAACAAATCCAAAAGTAATGTCAGCAAAGAGACTAACGTCAGGTCTAAACTATGATCTGACAAGGAGTGGTAGGTTGTCTGGGTATTTGAAGCAGAGGATCTGATGAGCTGCAGCTGGAACCTTGACTCCCGCACACCAGGCTTCACTCCTGCAATCAATGACAGACAGAGGGGAGGAGAGCAGAGACAGGGTGCAAACAGCAGCAGACCTAACAGTACCCCCTCGCTACGGACGCCACCCGGCGGCCGACCAGGATGCAGCCGATGGAACTCACGAACCAGCGCAGGATCCACAATGAAACGCCGGGGACCCAAGAGCGCTCCTCAGGGCCATAACCCTCCCAGTCAACGAGGTACTGCAACCCATGGCCCCGACGGCGGACGTCCAGCAGTTGCCGAACAGTGTAGACAGGACCCCCACCAACAACCCTGGGTGGAGGAGGGGGACGAGAGGGCGGGCACAGAGGACTCAGACACAGGCTTAATCTGGGAAACATGAAAAGTAGGATGAAGCCGTAGAGAGGCAGGGAGCTGGAGTTTCACAGCACAGGAGTTAAAGACGGACAGGATCTTAAACGGTCCGATAAAACGGGGTGCCATCTTCTTAGAATCCACTTTTAAAGGAATATCACGCGATTTAAGCCATACCTCTTGTCCAGGTGCATAAACAGGAGCCAGAGAACGGTGACGGTTGGCATGCCTCTGCATATAGGCAGGCGCACGAGCCAGCGCTATCCTAGCCTTCCTCCAGACCTTGAAACAGCGGCACATGTGTGACTGCACAGAGGGTACTGCCAGTTCCCTCTCCTGGGAAGGAAACAGGGGAGGTTGATAGCCTAGTGCACACTGAAAAGGGGATAAACCAGAGGAAGCGTTAGTCAGGGTATTATGGTCATATTCTACCCAGGGAAGCACGTTGCTCCAAGATCCTGGGTTGGCACCAGTGACACAAGGGAGAGTGGTTTCCATCTCCTGATTCGCTCTTTCAGCTTGTCCATTGGTTTGGGGATGATATCCAGAGGACAGACTGGTAGTGATGCCCAAAGCAGTACAAAAGGCTTTCCAAACTTGAGACAAACTGGGGACCCCTGTCAGAGACAATATCTGTAGGCAGACCATGAGCACGGAACACATGTTCCATCAGGATGTCAGCGGTCTCTCTGGCAGTAGGAAGTTTTGGCAGGGCTAAAAAATTAGCAAATTTGGAGAAACGATCAATTATTGTGAGTATGACAGACTTTCCTGAGGGGGAGTCCAGTGACGAAATCCAAAGCGATGTGGGACCAAGGGCGGCTGGGTATCGGCAGAGGTCGGAGCAGACCAGCGCTGGGCAGGGTAGAGTTCTTACTGCGTGCACATACCAGACAAGCAGTGATGAAAGCTCAACCGTCAACTTCCATCCTAGGCCACCAGAACCGCCGTCGCAGAAAATCCAAGGTACGGTCACTCCAGGATGACAGGTAAGGGGAGAGGACTGAGCCCACTGCAGAACCTGAGAGCGAACAGACTCGGGGGAAAAAACAGACGGTTAGGAGGACCACTACCTGGGTCAGCCTGAAGGGTTTGGGCCTGTCTAACTACCCTCTCAACGTCACAGGTAATGGCTGCAACGTGGCATGTGGAGGGCAAAATGGGCTCAGGATTACAACCAGTCTATAGCTGAATGAATACGAGAAGGGGCATCAGGCTTAATGTTGCGTGACCCAGGCCGATAAGACAGGGAAAAGTTAAATAAAAAATAAAAAGGGCCCACCTGGCTTGACTGGATGTACGCAAGATTCTTGTGATCCGTCCAAATGATGAAGGGATGTTCCGCCCCTTCCAACCAATGATGCCACTCCTCAAGGGCCAGCTTCACAGCAAGCAACTCCCTATTGCCCACATCGTAGTTTTGCTCTGCCTGGGAAAGTTTCCGAGAAAGAAAAGCACAGGGATGAGTGTTATTATCAGTACCACGTTGAGATAGTACAGCACGTACCCCAGTGTCGGATGCGTCCACCTCCACGACAAACTGGCAAGTGGGGTTGGGCTGCACCAGGATGGGTACAGAAGCGAAGCAGTGCTTTAGCTTCTCAAATGCTGACTCAGTTCCGTCAGTCCACTTGAAGGACAGAGAGGTGGAGGTAAGAGCGGTGAGGGTGCAGCAATGCTGCTGTAGTTCTTGATGAACCTCCTTTAAAAGTTGGCAAACCCCAGGAATTGCTACAGTTGTTTACGGGTAGAGGGCAGGCCATTCCGTGATCGCAGAAACTTTAGACGGGTCCATCCGTAGCTCCCCTGCGCTTCTATGTACCCCAAAAGCGGTGCTAGAAACATGGAACTCACATTTCTCCATCTTTACAGTTTGTTCTCCAGTAAATGTTGCAAAACCTGGCGCACATGTAGCTCATGATCCTCAAGAGATCTGGAATATATCAGGATGTCATCCAAATATACAAAATCAAAAGCGATTAAGCATTTCACGAAGAATGTCATTAATCAGTAACTGGAACACTGTGGGCGCATTAGACAACCCAAACGGCTTCAATAGAAACTCAAAATGTCCCAGGGGTGTGTTAAAGGCTGTCTTCCACTCATCTCCTTTCCGGATACGTACCAGATGGTAAGCGTTTCGTAGGTCAAGTTTAGTAAAGATAGAAGCGCCGTGTAAAGGAGAAAAAGCAGAACTGATTAATGGCAGTGAGTATTTGTTCTTAATGGTGATGTTGTTAAGGCCACGGTAATCAATACGGGTCTAAGAGTCTTATCCTTCTTTTTGACAAAAAAGAAACCTGCTCCTACCGGTAAAGAGGACGGATGGATGATCCCGGCCGCCAGAGAGTCCCGAATGTAAACCTCCATGGCCTCAGTCTCCGGGCTGGAGGTGTTATACAGCCAACTGTTGGGATAAGGAGAGCCAGGCTGGAGATCAATGGCGCAGTCGTAAGGCAGGTGAGGAGGAAGAGCAGTAGCTTTGTGCTTGCAGAAAACAGATGCCAGGTCATGATATACTTCGGGCAAGGCGGAGAGATCCACGGATTCCGGGGGGTTTTGAGGCTCTGTATTAACAGGGATTTGAGCAGAATACAAACAGTGTGACAAAACGTGCTCCAAGAAATGATTTTACCCGTAACCCAATCGATGTGTGTATTGTGTTTAATCAATCACGGAATACCAAGGACTAAGGGCGTCCGAGGACAGTCCATGATATGCAATCTAATCCTCTTGATGATTTCCAGACACATGGAGGCAAACAGGTACAGTCTGATGACTCACGTCACACACACGTCATTATTTGTCCATTAAGGCCCTTGGCTTGCAGTGGACTGTCAAGAGGAACAATCCCAATGTCCAATTGTCAAGCTAACTCCCGGTCCAAAAAACTCATCAGCTTTAGAGTCCACAAGCGCAGCAACAGACAAACTCCGGGTCAGGTACTGAAGGGATGTCGGAAGCAAAATGCAAAGCGAAGGAGAAGAACTAGCTGCTCGGCTCACCAAAGCTTCTCCCATCAATGATGAGCCGGTCTTCTTCCCAAACGAACAGAGCAGGAAGAGATACAAAATGTCCAGTCTCTCCGCAATACAGACAAGCTTGAGCCTGCATACAGCGTACACGCTCCTCTGGGGACAAACATGCACATTTTACCTGCATTGCTTCGGGTTCCGCGCCCCTCATGGCCATCTCCGTTGTGAGGCGGCGGGAAAGAGTTGGTTGACGATAGACAGGTGATCTAGCCCAATCTTTCCTCTCACGGCGACGCTCCCGAACCCGGTTATCCATTCTGATAGCGAGCGAGACCAGCTTATCCAATGTCTCAGGCTCCTCATGTGACACTAGTTCATCTTTCAGAGTCTCTGATAAAGCATTTATGAACACACCTTGTAATGCCTCATCATTCCAACCACTCACTGCTGCTAAAGTCCGAAACTCCACTGCCATCTCTGCCACACTGCGTGATCCCTGTCGAAGAGAACACAAACGTTTAGCAGCCTCTTTACCTTGTACAGGGTGGTCGAAAACCTTTCACATCTCTGCAGTGAACACGGTGTACGAGTTGCACACAGCAGACTGACTCTCCCAGACAGCCGATGCCCAGGAATGTGCGGAGTAGAGTTGATGAGGTACGCAATGCAGGACCTGTCAGTAGCATAGGAGAAGGGCTGTTGCTCAAACATTAAAGAATATTGTACCAGAAACTCCCCACAGGCACCCATATCGCCAGGGTAACGCTCAGGAGCAGGAACAAACGGCTCTCTGACCTGAGAAGGTGGAGCGGAGAAAACATACGGAGAGGTGGCTGGTATTTCCTGAAAGGAGGGTGCAGCATTAACTTGAGTGGAGAGGGCAGATACTGGTGGATCAACATCTGACTGTTCTCAGATAGTGCTTTAAACAGGGAATCATGTTGTCCGACTAACACCCCTTGATTGGCTAAAGCAGTCCGTATCTGATTGATATCAGGTGTGGTTTCCTTGTTACTGTTTGCTGGGTTTATTTTGAGGTCAGATCATACTGTTACGTGTGGAACTAGTTGAGGCCAGATGTAAACAGAAACGCAGATCGGAATGATATACAAACAGGTTTATTCCAGTCCAATGTCCGGAATACAACAATGAAAAGAACCAAGTCCGAAATAAATCCAAAATGATCCAGAGTGCAGGGCCTGAGTGGTACCGTGTCCGATAATCCAGTAGCCAGGGTGGAGAGCAGGAGTGGTGGATGGCTGGAGTGAAGGTGGAAGCAGGAGTCAGGTAAACGGGAACTGTGGCAGACAAAGAACAAATAAGAACAAGCAAGGTATACAAACGAATCCAAAAGTAGTGTCAGCAAGGAGACTAACGTCGTGTCTAAACTACAATCTGACAAGGAGTGGTAGGTTGTCTGAGTATTTGAAGCAGAGGTGATTGGGTCTGATGAGCTGCAGCTGGAACCTTGACTCCCGCACACCAGGCTTCACTCCTGCAATCAATGACAGACAGAGGGGAGGAGAGCAGAGACAGGGTGCTGACAGCAGCAGACCTAACATCCTCCCAGTCAAACTAGTCTCGTATGCAATCAAAGATGTTATAGCGGACAAGATAGAGATCTACCATTTGGTTTGAGATTTGGCATATATTTGGGCCTTTTTGAAGAAATGTAAATAGGATGTGCTTTATATGAGTTATAATGTTTATTATGTTTATAGCAAATAGGAAAACACTTCATCAAATCATTAAACACAACGGCATTAACTTCTCCCTGAAATGTAGGGCCTATCTAGCAGAGGACGGACCTTCCTGATTGGACAGACAAACTGTCTGTCTTTTAACAGGAAGGAGAGGTGAAAAACACAGAAAAGCGCCTGTTTTGAAAACATGAGCATATGATGTCGTGTTTTCTTATTTGCTGTTGTGTTGTTTTATTTGCTGTTGTGATTTGCACTTCAGGGCCACCGTACTTTCCAGACCTCTGACTTTGAATAAATATCTGTATTTGTGTTATAAGATTGAGAACCCCTGTAATACACCTTGACTTAGATCCTCCATTGAACATTAACCAGAGTTTCTCAGTTAGTGACAAAAAATAAATATAATTAAGTCTTGGTCCGTCCATACCTGAGAGTGTCCAGTCTGCAGTTTGGATCCTCCAGTAAAGCAGAAAGCCGCTTCATTCCTGAGTCTCCTGGATGATTGTAGCTCAGGTCCAGCACTCTCAGATGGGAGGGTTGGAGCTCAGAGCTGAGGCCAGAGAAGTACAGCCTTCCTCTGAGATCATACAGCCTGAGAAACTACACAAACAAACACACACACACACACACACGGTTTGTCATGACAATTGGGAGCAGTACATAACAATTACCTTGAGTACTAGAAATGGGTGGGGCTCTATTTAATTGTACATCTTACTGTGAGAGAGACAAGGTATTGTGAGACAAGTATTGTCATACGTCTGTTAAAGATAACAATTTCCACTCTACAATCACAGCTAAAACAAGTTTAATAAAGAGTAGAACTCCAGATAACTGCTGTGAGCTTCTATGTCTTTGTCTGTGATGTGGACATGCCTATCCTGATTCGGTCTGGTTCCCCATATGCAGATGTGGATCCACATATACATACGTAGTGAGACTGTCACAAAGGGGACCGTCACATCGGCTTGAGCCTTCCTCAGCCGAGCTGCCGCCAGACAACTCTGACTGGCTTTTAGTCGTTGCAGAGAGTTTCACAAAATAACAAATGGCAGGAAAGCCAGCTGGCCTTCTTGTTGTGGGACTATTAAGTAATATTAGCTGGCTTGCTATGTCTTGTGTTGATGCACCTTTGGCTCTGTTAGCAGAGTAGTTGACCCGCTAGATTTTGATTACAATTAATGTAATCGTAACAAATCCATGTGTAGAAGTATCAATATTTATGACAGCAGTGTAGAAGTAAATTACTGTGAAACTGTAAGGACACAAATAAAAAAAGAAAAGAATGATACACAATGTTGTTTTAAATTTAAAGTTACTCATGTCCTCCTCATTTATTTATACGTAATTGTTATGAAAATAAGTATTCCCCCCACCCCCCTGGTCAGAAACCACGTGCCACATATTGCTTTGTATTATGTGGAAAACACTGTGGAGGTTAATTTCATCATTTTCAAATAGCTGAGCCCCAACCTGAGAGTATCCAGTCTGCAGTGTGGACTCTTCAGACCAGCTGACACCAGCTCCACTCCTGAATCCTGCAGGTCATTGTTACTCAGGTCCAGCTCTCTCAGACTAGAGGACTGGGAGCTGAGAACTGAGAACAGAGCTTCACAGCTTCTCTCTGACAGGTTACAGTCTTTAAGCCTGAAAAGGAATCAGCAAAGCATTAGAACACAGCTTCAAGCAAACAAAAACAAATACTTAAAGCAAAACTACATTTAATCTGAATGGTTGTGTGTGCACGTACAGAGCTTTTTTGGAGGCTTTGACCACTGGCAGCAGCCTCAGAAGAGCCTTCTCTGAAGCAAAGAATTTCTTCAGGTCAAACACATCCAGATCTTCTTCTGATGAAAGTAAGATGAAGACCAGAGCTGACCACTGAGCAGGAGACAGTTTATCTGTGAAGAGACTTCCTGAACTCAGGGACTGTTGGATCTCCTCCACTAGAGAACCATCATTCAGTTCATTTAGACAGTGGAACAGATTGATGCTTCTCTCTGCAGACAGATTCTCACTGATCTTCGTCTTGATGTACTCAACTGTTTCCTGATTGGTCTGTGAGCTACTTCCTGCATAGGTCATCAGACCTTGTAGGTGTTTCTGATGGGTCTGCAGTGACAGACCCAGGAGGAACCGGAGGAACAAGTCCAGGTGTCCATTTGGACTCTGTAAGGCCTTGTCTACAGCAATCTGATGGAGATGTTTTAGTTTAAGGGTTTCTCTGAAGAATTTAGGTAGCCGGGAGGTTGTTTGTTCTTCTGCCAGCAGGTTGACGCCAGAGTTGGTGAAGGTCAGATGGACATGAAGAGCAGCCAGGAACTCCTGAACACTCAGATGGATGAAGCAGAACACCTTGTCCTGGTACAGTCCACTCTCCTCTTTAAAGATCTGTGTGAACACTCCTGAGTACACTGATGCTGCTCTGATATCGATGCCACACTCTGTCAGGTCTGATTCATAGAAGATCAGGTTGCCTTTCTGCAGCTGCTCAAAAGCCAGTTTTCCCAGAGACTCAATCATCTGCTTTGTTTTTATTCCAGTTTGAATCTGTCCCAGATCCTCCATCATACTTGATGTTCTTCAGTTTGGACTGAACCACCAGGAAGTGGATGTACATCTCAGTCAGGGTCTTGGGCAGCTCTCCACCCCCTCTGGTCTCCAACACCTTCTCCAGAACTGTAGCAGTGATCCAGCAGAAGACTGGGATGTGGCACATGATGTGGAGGCTTCGTGATGTCTTGATGTGGGAGATGATTTTGCTGGCCTGCTTCTTGTCTCTGTATCTCTTACTGAAATAATCCTCCTTCTGTGGGTCAGTGAATCCTCTGACCTCTGTCACCATGTCAACATACTCAGCAGGGATCTGATTGGCTGCTGCAGGTCGTGTGGTTATCCAGAGGCGAGCAGAGGGAAGCAGACTCCCCCTGATGAGGTTTGTCAGCAGCCCACCCACTGAGGTGGACTCTGTAACATCAGTCAGGATCTCAGTGTTGAGGAAGTCCAGATGAAGTCGACACTCATCCAGACCGTCAAAGATGAAGACAACCTGGACCTCTTCAAACCTGCAGATTCCTGCTTCTTTGGTTTCACTGAAGAAGTAATCAACAAGTTCTACCAAGCTGAACTTTCTCTCTTTCAGCACATTCAGCTCTCTGAAGGTGAATGGGAATATGAACTGGATGTCCTGGTTGGCTTTGCCTTCAGCCCAGTCCAGAGTGAACTTCTGTGTTAAGACTGTTTTCCCGATGCCAGCCACTCCCTTTGTCATCACGGTTCTGATTGGTTCATCTCTTCCAGGTGGGGCTTTAAAGATGTCTTCGCATCTGATTATTGTTTCTGGTCTGTCTGGTTTCCTGGATGCTGTTTCAATCTGTCTGACCTCATGTTCTTCATTGACCCCTGCAGCCCCTCCCTCCATGATGTAGATCTCTGTAAACATCTGATACAGAACGGTTGGGTTCCCTGCTTTAGCAATCCCCTCAAACACACACTGGAACTTTATCTTCTGGTTAGTCTTCAGTTTACGCTGACAAACTCCAGAATTACTTCCTGAATGAACACACAACAAGAAAAATAAATAAGTGAAAGAACACATTGCTACATTCAAATAATAATAATAATAATGTATTTTAATGCATCTTTTCAGACATTAGTAAATGTCCCATTTTTACATGTGTTAAAATCCTCTTACTGCTCTGCAGACGGTCAGCCAGCTCCTCCTGCTTCATTCTCCTCAGGAAGTGCAGTGTGATTTTCAGAAATGCTTCTCTGCTCCTGTTCCTCTGCTCTTCATCCTCACCCTTCAAAACCTCCTCATCCTCCCTCTGACTCTCTAAGCATTCTGGGTAATCTGGACATAGAACCTTCTGAAACTTCTTCAGCTCGTTCTTTACAAAAGTGACGATGTTCTCCTCCAGCAGCTGGACCAGAATGATAAAGTCAACATTTAGTTTAAAGAACTCAAGATGTGATTCATCTCTCAGTCTGAAGGCCTGCTGGTTTGAACAGAGCAGCATGGAGACTATTGGGATCTGAATGATAGTTTATCATTTAATCTGTAGATGATAATGGAAATATTCTTTTAATATGTACACACCATAAATATGGAGTCCAGGTCTGTTTGCTGCTGCAGGTCAGACTGACCACCGAGGCCTTCTGAGCTCTCCTGGTGAACTCTGTAGAGAAAACATCAAGTTTAAGAACATTTAATGATCTGTGCACAGTCCTGATGATGACACAATGGCAACTGTGGCTCTTGAGGAGTTTTATGTGGTTCAGGACTAGGATTGGGTATCGTTTGGGTATTGTTATCAGAGCTGTGGTCTGGAAATTCAAGACTAAGTGCAAAGAGACAATACGGGAATACTGTGGACTCTAACTACCAGGGCTCCAACACCAGGAACATGTAGTCTGGACTAAGAACCATCACAGACTACAAGATCTAACCTGCAGTGCTCAGCTAACCTGGACCTGATGCCTAAGCTCTTAAGGTGTCTGCAGATCACCTGGAAGATGTCTTTATTATGCTATTATAACAATGACGTCCTAAACTCATTACTATATGCTGATAATCTTTAACAACTTTTTAGTCTTTTATTTTGTATGTAAATATAGTATGAAACATATTCAAGTGAATTATTATTCTCAGGAGAGGCAGATAATAACATGCTAACAAGCTCATTTTCAAATTCTTACCTTTCATCAACAACTTGTCCAACTTTAAAGTCAATATAACGACCCTTAGACCAGTCACTTTTCATGGACACACAGCTGGATCCAGGTCCTGGTTCAGGTCTTTGCTGCAAACTAATACAACCAAAGGGACGAATACTTTTAACCAGATACATTAATCAGTTTGCCCTGTTTTATTATTAAAACAATAATGATGTATAAGTCTTATTTTGAGACTTGAAAGGTTCACTTTTAAATTCTTACCTTCCATCAGCACCGTGTCCATCTTTAAAGGTAACAGGATGACCCATAGACCAGTCACTCTTCATGGACACACAGCTGGATCCAGGTCCAGGTTTCTGCTGCTGCATCCTGATACAAACAAAGACCGTGGATGAGTTACTTTTCTAAGATTTGAGATTCATTAATTTAGAATAGGGACAGAGCATATTGATGAACATTTATGTGAAAATACAAGATTATTATATATATTATATATAGATTATAGCAGGTGGCTGATAACATCTGTGGAAGGTTGGTGTTAAAATAACAAGTTCCAACATAATATCCTGATAGGACAAAATAATAACAGTATACTCAGGAACAAGACTGAACATGTATTACATGTAGTACATTAAATGTAGCACCAAGGGTCCGACCAGTTCATACACGCATTGCATTTTACACTGATGGCAGACACACCTTCTCTTGCACACACACACACACACACACACACACACACACACACACACACACACACACACACACACACACGCACACACACACACACACACACACACACACACTAACTTTTTCTCCTTTTACCAAAGTAACAATTTCATGGCAGAACTTTAACTTGTACTAACAAAGTCATGTGTTGGTACTTTTACTGCAGTCCAGAATGATCATACAGGAATTCTGTACTGCAGTAAAAGTACAAACAACTCAGTGTCAAAGTACTACTGGGTTTTAGATCAAATGTCCCACGGCCAAGTTGATCAGAGCTGTTTGGACAGGTCCTGTTTTTTTTGTGGTGTAGCCACCAGCGTAGTTACGTTATCATCTTCCTCATTCTCACTCTCTCTCACGCACACACGCACACACACACACACACACACACACACACACACACACACACAGGAGTATGACAAAAGGATTGTTACTTATTAATCAGTATTGCTAAAGATAAATAAATGTGTTAATTATTTATTAAATTTAATGAAGTGATCAAGATATACATTTTCATAACTTTACTAATATTGATGAAATACCATTGATAATAGCTAATAACTGAACCTGTGCTTCCTAAAAACATAAAGACATAATCAGCAGGTCGATCAATAAAGAAAATAATCACTACAGCATCATATAAAACTGCTCCAAACAGTCAAATGTAGCTTACACCTGAACGCATCACAAAGACAATCTCATCATGTGTATGTAGTACAGAATGATCTTATGGTCATTCTGTACTGCAGTAAAAGTACAAACAACTCAGTGTCAAAGTACTCCTGGGTGTTGGATCAAGTGTCCCACGGCCAAGTGGATCAGAGCGGTAATCATTCTCAAACCACTCTCCTTTAACTCAGATGGACACTCATTTGGATCTATCGATACAAATCTGAAGAACAACCCAGAAAGAAACTTTTCTTCTGTCCAGTCAAACAGATTGAATCAAAGTGATTCTGTTCATCAAACATTTCCAGACTCCTATGGTCAGATTCTCACCTGCTGAAGTCTCTTCAGGTCCGTTTCCAGACACGGTCCCCCTTCATGTGTCCAGGAGACACTGGGAGAGAAGACGCTGCTCGTTGTCCCTCGTCAGTCCTGAAGTCGATGTGCATTTGATGTGAAGACGCCGTCCCGGTTCATAACTTCAGAGTCAGAGAGACGTCAGAACCAGTCCAACCTGTTCCCAGAGCCAGTCAGTGTGAGAGAAGTCCCCATCAGATGATGGACTTCTACTATCTGTCCACTAGATGGTGCTAACTGACCATCTGATGAGCTAAAGATCAGCAACTTGTACAGCAGCAGGTATCTCTCCAAGAGGCCTCCGTGTGACATATTACTTTGATACTTTAAGTACATTTAGCTGTTCATATTTACTACCTTAATGTATTTTTACACTACTTTTCTAATTGGGTCCAAAAACCAAATCACAAATTAGAAAAGCTAATTAAATTAGACTTTAGTCTGAATGTTCAAATGCTGAATGAATGAATGAATGAATGAATGAATGAATGAATGAATGAATGAATGAATGAATGAATGAATGAATAAATAAATGAATGAATGAATGTTTGAACCCTGTGTCTAGAGCTGCATATTTCCACATGGAAGTGAGTGAATTAAGAGTTTATTTCAACCAGACCTGAGTGGTGATTGTTGGAACAGTGGAAAGATGAAGCAAGATGGCTTCTCATAGTTTAATTTAGTTTCTTTCCACTTTGTATTTTACAATGATAAAACTACTGATTATTTACTGCGGTTTGCACTTTGCCCGTGTCTGGTATTACTAATCCAGTTGAATAGGTTTTGAAGATTTGAGCAAGTCTGTATAGCACTCCATTTCAGCTTGTGCTGGCTGAGTGGTTTAGGTGTTGGATTAGAAATCCATTCAGGTCTCCCGTGCAGGTTTGAATCCTGCAGAACAACGAAAGGCATCCTATAACAGTGGTAACAAACCAATGACACATCACATTATACCACATCGCAGATGTGCCTTCAGTGGCGGTTCTACACAGAGGCCTAGAAATGTCGCTGGCCACACAAAATAAAAAAAAATATTAATTTATTATGATTTTACACGAGAGCGCCAAAAGCAGAACTAATGTTCAACGCAACATTCTACACAGGTAAATTAGAGCGGAGCACCCAGATACTGTAGGCTGCCTGCCACGCCCACATGTGGTGCTGCTCCTCGGTGAATGAGACACTACTCTTGGAGAGAGAAGCTCCGATTTCTCCTGTTGCAAGAGTCTAAGGTAAGCAAAACCATTTCATCTGGTAAGAGACTTGTTGTTCTTGCACATAACCGTGTTCCTGTTGCTCCTCACACAGAGAATGAAATCACGTTAGGAAATGTCTGGTCTCCATATGTTTCCAACTTGATCGTATCTAAGCAACCTCATCGAAGCAGAAGCCAATATCCAAATGTCAGAATCCTTGCTAGGTCTACACAATGTTGTGATGGTAACACGTAACTTCATCCGTCTTTGCTGTTGCATAACAAATAGCTACATTTGTGTAAAGTAATCGACAGGCTTTATGCCCGTGTTGTGTAGGGAGGAAATGTAATGCATACCCTACGTTTTATCTTCTTCTAATATTTATCATGAAACGAGGAAGCGATATAGAGCCCTAGTAAACAAAAAGTGAGAAAAACAGCAGTGAGAAGCAGGAAGAGGGAGAGCCAGAGGAGTTTTGGGGGTTTGGAGAGAGGGCATGTGATGAAAGTGAGGGCTCTGACACAGAGAGGGATATTCCAGAGGGTGAGGAAGATGAAGAAGAGGGGAGGAGGATGAAGAAGCAGGTGAAGAGCATGAAAAAGAGAGTGAGGAAGAAGAAAACATAAATGGGACAGAGAGAGGAACAGCCAAAGGGACAGCAAGTGGATCCATGTGGATCAAGT
Source organism: Percina caprodes (assembly GCA_013375575.1). Lineage (NCBI taxonomy): Eukaryota > Metazoa > Chordata > Actinopteri > Perciformes > Percidae > Percina > Percina caprodes. Next base: position 115,683 of record JABXJD010000998.1, read on the forward strand.
ACTGCACCATCAGGTTTGTGATGAAGAAGGTTCTTACTATTTTCAAAGCAGTGCAATTACAATTTCATTGTAGGTCTACTGTGTGTCCTTAAAATGCTGCTTTCTGCTGTAAAAGTCTTTATTTGTGTTTCTTTTTGGCCTACATTTTGAAATGCATGCAGGTACACATGCATACAGTGGTGTGCATGTGTTTAGGAACCCATGCTGAAGTTGACCAAGAAGAGGAATTAAAATAAATCATCTTTTGAAATTGATCTTAATGCCTTAATTTAATAAAAAGGAAAGATCCAACCTTTAAGGACACCAGCTGTGTTGTCCAGTGATGGTGGTATAGTGGTGAGCATAGCTGCCTTCCAAGCAGTTAACCTGGGTTCAATTCCCAGCCATCGCAGTAGTTTTCATTCTGTGGTTACTTGCTTTATTTGTTAAGAAGTAACCAGAAAGGTTACTTGCCCAACCCGATTTGATAAAATATTAGATCTCTGTTATGGTACAAATAAGGGAGCATATCAATCAATCAAGCTGCCTCCACGAGGATCCACAGACACAGGCAGCACACTACGATTTGCACTTTGCCCGTGTCTGGTAACTACTACTAACTAATTGAAAAGTTTATGAACATTTGTCCAAACAGGTATAGCACTGCTTTTCATGTTGTTGTGGCCGAGTGGTTAAGGTGATGGACTAGAAATCCATTGGGGTCTCCCCGCGCAGGTTAGAATCCTGCTGACAACGAGGAGCATTCTTTAAGAGTGGTAGAAAACCAATGACACATCACAGTATACCCAAACAGTGTCTCTTAGACATCTCATGGTATTCAGTACATTCATCTTCAGTGTTATTGATATGAATTATAACCCCGGGCATTTCATCAAACCCAGATCCCCAAAATGTAAAAGTGTTCTCCCCTTGTAATCTTTGATTACACAACTTCAGAAAAACATCATTGCCTTTCTTTCTTGTAAAAAACACAACTTCCTGGATTTTCTTTACAATATAGTCTGTAATTGTCCCTTGCTTCCAAATTCCCATTTTTCATGCGCTGAATCTCAACTAGCACTGACTCTCTGCAGAGAGAGCCAATTAGAGCTGATCAGCAACAGCTGTGCTACCTGCATGATGGGTTTTTAACCTGGCATGTAGAACAGGAACCATTTTCTCTTGGGGACTGGAGTGATGGGAGCTGTTTGGGCCTTTGTCTTTTGTGCGCTCTCTTTTTGGATTAACACAGGTTAATATCTTGTCTTTGAAGCTTGTATTCAAATATGTAGCAAATGTAAAGAGTAGGGTCAATTACTCAATTACTGAAATGAAATTTAGCTGGAGCAAGTTTATGATATGTGCCGTCAAACAGCAGAAACATTTGATTAACAGCAATTGCATTGTCCTTAGGCTTGAGTTTGCCAGTTGGTGTTACAAATGAAAGACATGATGATGAGCTCCAGAGAAGAATGATTAGAGGTAAGAACGTTGGTGATAGAATCTTTCGAGAGCTACTTACAGACACTAACTGGATTTATTTTGTACTACAGATGTGTCTCCCAATGACATCTCCATGAAGAAGGCCTTCGCTCTTCTCCAGTCAATGGAGTCCATGTTGATCCAAGCCGCTAAAGAAGGTAAACAGGTTCTATGAAACTTTATTGGGAAAATGCTGTAATTGTGTTTACAGCTGAGGTCCTTTGTGGCACAACGTAGTAGATTAAATTTAAGTTGTCTCCATTTTAGAATGGGGATCCAACCTATGTTTAAAGCTATATTGACCATACAATATGGGTATACAGCTGCTTTCTCACACATTTGAGACATTAATATATTTAAATAATTAAATTGGTGCTTACGGACCAACGCCTATAGCCACATTACTTGCATTGTATTGTCTAATATTGCAAGTGTCCAACAGTTACCAGAAAAATTAGTTAGAATTAAACTGTTTAATATTGTGTGGCTATCAGCTTTCAAAAGCAACAGATGAATTCTGGTCCCTGCCTGATCAATCAGCCAGCTTAAGCTAAGATAGCTCTGTAGAGATTGTGGCATTTCCCAAACTGAGTAAATGCAGCACATGAACACAACTGCTGTGCTAGCTTAATCTCATTACAGATTCTGTCATGTTGTAAACAAAATCCACTGGCCTAATTACATTGAAGTCTTTTGGGGCTATCAAGTCTTAAAAGGAATTTTAATACTTAGTTTGCTTTTTAATAAAAATAAAGAAGCCTTAATGGTAAATTCTTGACATTAACTTCAAGGGTAGTTGGAACTTAAAAATTTCAACATTTTTCAGCACAACTGGAAACCAATGAAGTAGAAGCTGAGGCAGCTGTTAGAAAACCTGCAGCCCGCGACCAGCCCGCCAACCAGACGTGGGTTTCCCCGCCAACCTGGCGTTGGGCGACCAGCCCGCCAACCAGGCGTGGGTTCCCCCGCCAACCTGGCGTTGGGCGACCAGCCCGCCAACCAGGCGTGGGTTCCCCGCCAACCTGGCGTTGGGTGACCAGCCCGCCAACCAGACGTGGGTTCCCCCCGCCAACCTGACGTTGGGCGACCAGCCCGCCAACCAGACGTGGGTTCCCCCCGCCAACCTGACGTTGGGCGACCAGCCCGCCAACCAGACGTGGGTTCCCCCCGCCAACCTGACGTTGGGCGACCAGCCCGCCAACCAGACGTGGGTTCCCTCCGCCAACCTGACGTTGGGCTTCCCTTGGCAAACCTGATGCCTTTTTGACACGTTTCTGCATGTACCTACTTATATCTTTATTGATATTAAACTAAACTGATTTTGAACTAGTTTCTCTGATAAATTATAAGCTATGACTGATTTCATCTGCCAGAAAGCTCAACCCTTTCCCTTTACTTTATGCATGCCTCCAAACTAAAACAATTGATCAAAAAGGGATCACTTTGGAATAACACGTTGCTGTTAAGATTAATTAAAACAGTCAGCATGGCAAAATGCCTAGTACCCACTAGTAGGTTTGAGTTTAAAACTTGCTTTCCCTTTGTCTTAGGGTCAAATATGACTTGTGAAGTTTCTTTATCAGAAATTAGTTTCTGTTAACCAAAAATAACATGGCTGGTTCTCAATGATCTTTGCAAGTGAAGTTTATGATCCATAATTTCACTGAATTTTGGAGTTTTAACTAAAAGCCTTTGTGGTTTTCCTGGGTCAATTTTGACCTGGTGATGCATGGCGCACTCATCTGCTTTACAGCAGATGAGCACAAGTAAAGACCATCTAAAACACCAGCAAACACACACTCCCCCACAAACCCAATCACACAAAAAGCAGCTGTACACATTATGTAATGGTAACATTGTGCTTTCCAACACATGGAAATGCACATGGTAGCAGACATGCAAAAGATAACATTGTGCTCTCCAGCATAAAAATGTTTCACAATCACATTCATCACCATAAAGAGCTCCAGTTAGCATGAAGCAGGCTACAGCAGACTGGTCAACAGTACTACACAGGATATTAACAATATTCTAGTATAAAATCACAAAAATAGGACACTGTACCTGGTAAATAGCAGAACAGAAACACAATCACATTCGTCACCATAAAGAGCTCCAGTTTGCTAAAATGAAAACAGAAATTCAGTTTACTGTTGCCATGGTTGTATCATAAAGTTAGGTTATCAAGCTAAAATAACCAGACTAGCAAGCTAGCACAACGTGGTGGCTTAACCTCTTCACCAGCCACTGTCCCGTCAGCGGGACCGTTTTCTCCATTATTAGGAGAAAACGTTTTCTTAACTCAAATTGCAAGCTTATCTCTTCATGAACACGGTCATGCAGCGCATCATTAGAAAGCTTAAAGTCTCATGATTCCATTGAGCCCACACACATAAGCATAAGGTGACTTACAGCGGTTATAATCATGTTTAAAGTAAAGAAACACAGACGGATTCTGTGCAGATAGTGTCTAAATTCAGACATGAGTCCTTACCTTTCTCCTCGTGTCTCTCTTCACAGCGGTGAAAGATCTCCATAAACTTTTTTTTCCTGCTTTGCCAACAGTTCAAAGAATAAGTACATCCAATCCTTTTAATCCAAAACAAGCTGGTCCCCTCACAATCTTGTAGATTCTGGCCGTGTTTCCTCGCAAACAAAGCTGAAAAGTCCATCATTTATGGACTTTAATCGCTCCTACTGCCGGCTCTGCTAATGGTACAGTGTATCCTTCTATTCAGCAAGTTAGGTTGAATCAACAGCTTTTGATTGACAGGTTGTTTCAGCCAATCCGTCTACTCTAACCTGAGTTATCCCTTATGGAAGCCAATCAAGTCACACGATTTACAGAGGGCAAAGTGGGAAAGATTGACAGCACTTCCAACCATTTAGAATCAAAAGCTATGAAACCAGCCTCCCTGTGTAGCCAATAAGAAGACGAGTTGATTGATACCAAACATGACCAGAAAACTTTAACCTTGTGATGGCTCCAGCTGTGTCAAAGCAAAAATAAGGCCTTAGTTATTGCATTTCACCATTTCATCAAATTATAATGACTTATTTCTATAAATTTATGCATGTAGTTATTTTAGATATGTGTATGAGTGATGTGGATGTGTTTTTTAATTTGATAAGTTTTTAATTTTGCACTTTTTGGGCTTTTTTCTGAGAGGAAATAAGAAAAACGCACAGACATATCTGTAGAAATAACTTCATAAAATAGCCATTTTCTGAGTCATTTTCTTCTGGATTTTTCTGTATTAAGTTCAGACATGTGGCTGGGGTACTATGTTTGTATGTAGATCATGTAATATGCTTACAGTAGTGTTTTTAATGATTTTACATATGATTTACTTGGACGGAAATAGAAATTCTCTATTCTAACCTCTTTAGCTCTGTGTCAGTAAGACCTAGTGTCACACTGACACAAGAAACAAAAATTTAGAGTGTTAGCTTCCTAATGACCTCGGGACCATCCCAGAGGGCCAAAGGATGGGGAAACTGTAGCAGTTTTTGGAGAAAAATTTAGGCGAGAAAAACATATATTTTGAAGTGATTTGTGAAGAGGTTAAGTGGTGCCCAAAAGGTCTTGGGTGCTGCTCCTAAAGACTTCTAATAGTAAGGAAAACCCTGGACCAATGGCAGACCACATGGAGTTAGGGCAGGTTGTTTGCTGGGAGAACTTGCATTGGCAACCTTCAGATGAAGTAGAGAAGGACAGTTTTTATTCATGTAGGACTAGAGTCCGTCTGAATGCTTCAGATTTCCAACCAACCTTTGCCGGCTGAATGTTGATTCTCATACCGGAGTTGAACCCACATCTTAACAATGTGTGGAACCAACCTTGAGTAGCTTAACCCTCTGAACCCTAAGGCCATTTTTACAGTTCATTGTCCGTCTGGATTTATTCTATAAAAAGCTTGTAAAACATCAACCCTGTTGTCTACAGTCAAGATATATATATTTTTCCGCCATCCTCTCCAAAAGTAAAAATAAAAAACAGTTTGACCTCTCTCTGACCTCTCACAGACTGTATATTTATTGATGGACAGTGCATCCGGTTTGGCAAAGTGCTGCATGTGTGGAAGTAACTTCACCGTGCATGTCAAGGCTAAATGTGCCAGCTACAAACTGACGGGGCAAACAGTAGCATGACATTATTGGTGCATTATGGATATTACAGTTAGCCAAACGTGGTTATACATGTGTTAATAGTTAGCGTTAGATAATAATAAGCATAAGACAATCCCTTTTTTGCGCTTAGCTGACACTACGTTTAAATTCTGAAAACTTGCAGAAAATTAACGTTAGCATGTTTTACCGTAGCTAGCTAAGTGGCAAGCTAACGTTACAGACAACTTACATGGTAACTTCTGATACATTTACTTTACAATGTGACTCCTCTTCTATGTAATAACTACGGGGCAAAGATATACTCACTGATAGGTCTGCTGCTGGTAGCGCTCGGTCTCTGCCCCCCCCCTGGCCTTAATTGCAGGAGTGACGCCTGGTGTGGGGAGTCAGGGTTCCAGCTGCAGCTCATCTCCTCTAATCACCTCTGCTACAAATACCCGGTCAACCTACCACTCTCCGTCAGATCATAGTCAGGACCACCACGTTAGTCTCTCTGCTGACTCGACCGGTTTGGACTAGTTTTTGTGATTTGCTTGTCCTGATTATTCTTTGTCTGCCACAGTTCTGTGAACCTGACTCCTACTGCCACTTCACTCCTGCTCTCCACACTGGGTCTCTGGATTATTGGACACGGACCCTCAGAGACACGGTACCACACACGCTCTGTACCCCGGGTTCCCATTGGATTTGGACTTGGCTTTTCCCTGTTGCATCTCTGTTGTCTGCATTTGGGTTCAACCTAGTTCCACACGTAACACTTCCAACCTAGCAGAGCTAAATCTTACTCTGAATTACGTAGGCTAGCTTTCAGCAGCAGTGAAGGTGTGTAACGTGAATAGTAAGAGTGAAGCAGCGTTGCTAACTCTCAGCTAACATTACAGTCAGAAAGCTGTAACGTATATCACAAGCTGAAAGACTAGCAAACAGCTGCTGGAGCTCCCCCTGCTGGTTTATAGTTAGTTCACTGTAACGTTACTTAAGTATTCTGCGATTTAAAACGTTTAGCTAAGTTAGAGCACATAGACATGCTAGCTGACTGTTAACCGGATAGTAGCTAGCTGTAGCTAACGTTAGTAGGCTACTATAGGTTAAGGAGCGTTGCCAACACGTGCACACAAAATACAGGAAAACGTGTCTAATCTGCAAAAAACGGTGCAAAATTCCTCCTAGACTTTAATAGTCAGTCTTCGGGCAATCACTCAACATTGCTCATAACGCCCCCTCTTTGGGGCCGTGCTGTATCGCCATACTTTAACGTAGAAACATAATTAAAAGTTTAAACCAAAGACAAGACGTTGGTGTTTATTGGGCTGAATGGGTGTTCAGATATCACGTTTCCCACGTGACCATATGTTGGCTTTATACACGCTAAAAGTACTGTTTTTTAAATGGAGTCTGGTTGGTTTAGTGCTAGGTACGTCATAGCTGTTTTCTAGGAAACAGAAAGGTCTGAAATAGGTTATAAAAAGGTCTATCTCTGAAGGGATAAGACACTTAAAACTTCCCTATTAAAACTTTAGCAAAACTGGGGTGTTTTATTTATGTATATTTTGCTAAGGCTCGCATCACCAAACCCACCAGACTCCATGTAAATAAACACTCATTTTAGCATCGTATTACACACTTCATTCAAACATTACAGAAACCAAATAAAACTATGAAAAGACGTTTTGGTCTTCTCTACACTTCTGTAACCATCACAACTCTAGTGTTGGTAGAAATTACATTTGAAAATATTGCATAAAACATACCCTTCAAACTTGTTTATCTCCAAATTCATGCCAGTTGACAAGTATTGCAGTTTTTGTAAGACCGAGCAAGAATCGTTAACTCATCTCTTTTATGGTTGTTCATTATGTATTACATTCTGGAAAAGTTTGGAAAATGATATGGTTTCTAAAACAACACACAGAATCACACTGGAAGGGAAACATATTACATATTTTGAATGTAAAGTTAGAAATATATTTAATATTGTTAATCTTTTTATTTTATTGGGAAGTTTAATATTCATAAATCTAAGTTTTCCAATTCAAGACCTTGCTTTAAATGATTCCAAATTGAATTTGACCTATTTTGAGTCTCTTAAATTAGTAACAAATAAAAAAGCTATAACCATATCTGATATATGCTCCTTTTTAATTAAGAACACCTGTTGTCACAATATATATACATACATACATTGCAAATCTGTCATATTTATTTCTTTTTATTACTCCGCTGTCTACCTCATGGTTTTGTTTATATTGTTTTGTTTTTTTACTGTTGATATCTGATCTTATGTTATATAAGTTGCAATTTCCTTACTATAACTTTTGAATTGCGATGTCTGAATGTTTGTAATTTTATTTGTTAATAAAAAAAAGGCTGAGTGTTTGAATTTTCTCTAAGAAAAAGGTTTGTAGTTAATTTGATACACAGTATGATACTAGGTTTGAGACAACAACCTCAACTTCAACCCAAACAATACCATGTGAAACTCATTAGCAATAAAACCTTTATTCAAAAAAAAAGTGATTTTTACAAAATAGAAAAGAGAACTTTAAAAACAAATCTAGTTGGCATCCAGGACTTCCTGTCCCTGCTCTCCTTCCTGTCCCTGCTCTGCCTCCTCGTCCTCTGCCTGCATTGCTGCCTCTGCAAAAAAAGGATAAATATAAAAGTATGCTTTGTGTATCAAAATAATCTTCTAATAAACCTATTAACAAAACATATTTCACACACTCCATGTGCTAAATGGCCGGTGAGTTCCAGATCCTGTATAGTGGTGTTTCTAACGGGAGTTCCTGGACGGTAAATGTCTGCATTGCTGCTAAGTAACATTTGTCGTTAAGCTGATTTGGAGCAACATAGCATGATAGCCTATCCTTTTAAAGAGTAACAACCATGTAACATGAGCTATCACTTGAGAATATGCAGCAAAATGCATCTTTATTTATGTATTACAGAGCCCAATGCACATGTACGTCGCTGACTCTTACTACAGTGTAGCATGTCACTGGTGATATAGATTGTCTCTTCATGTTTACTGTCTTATTACTTTATAACTTCTACATATCCATGGACTTTCTTCCACTTCCCTTTGCGCTGGCCTTGTAATACCAAATAAATCTCTACTTTATGTGTCCTATTGGAATCTGTCTTATTGTATTTTATTGTATGTGAAACTATGTTTTCTTGCACGCTCAGACTTTCCTGGGCCAGGTCGCCGCTGCAAATGAGAAACTGTTCTCCGTGGTCTACCTGGTTAAATAAAAGTATTATAAAACTTTACGTATTATTTTGATGTGCGTGAATTTGTTTTGAGCAACTGTAACAACAGATTTCTTCCCAGTGTGGGATTAATAAAGGCTATTTTATCTTATTTTTGTTATTGGTCTGGCCCACTTAGATCACTCTAGTTTTTTTAACAGATAGTATTACACACCCGTACTATCACAGTCATAGCTGTGACAATATGCAGCGCAACTAAAAACGTACCATCTCTATTGAAGGCTGCAGCAAGGTGCAACAACTCCAACTCCTGCTGGAGCTGTTGCACCTTGGTTTGGGCCAGATCTTTATCTTTTTGGAGGCTCTCCAGCCTCCCTTTGAGCCACTTTTGCGGCTTTCCGCCGCCCTCTTTGCCGGTTTTCGGCACACCTGTCATCACCCCAGTAATGGCACCCATTAACTGGGGAACAGGTGTGCCGGGAACAACTGGGTCGTTGCAAGCATACTGCAATTCCAAAAAAAGATTGTTATACAACTGCATGGTCACGCACTTTATACAATTAAGATTGACACATGGAACAATTTATTAAATTAATTATATTTTTCATTGTTGAATGTGTTTATATTTTTTGTTTTATGGTTTAATCAGATTTATTATCTTTATAATATTTCATTATCAAAGTACTGATGTTAAAAAAAAATAAGGGGATCCATTCTTCCTCTATATTGAGGCTTACTTGTAATTATTTTATGTCCTTTTTTTAATTATAAATTAACTTTTAGAGACCTGGTGAGATAACTTAAGCCATATTCTACTGCTCTTCATACTATTTAGCCTGCACATACTTATTCTTACTATTCTTATAACGTTATATATATATATATTTCTTATTATTACCAGTATATATCATTGCTACTACATTGCACATATCTTACTATATGCCCCTTGTTTAGGTATGCAATAATGCATTTATATAAGTGATTATATTTGTATTGTTATTTCAAATGTTACGGTAATTGTGATAATTGAGTTATGATAATTAAGGCGTGTGGTTTACGTCAGGCTGCTGTGTACCTGTGTTATTACATTATCTGTGTTACATGACAGCAATATAAGTCAAAGATGGGTGTAAATAACCCAGTATGTTTTATCTTTATGGAAGAAATAGCTTTGTGTCTTCTTCTTGTTCTAAATAAAAGGGGCTTTTATTTTGAAAATCACCCGCT
>JABXJD010000024.1:0-65000 GCA_013375575.1 Percina caprodes
CTGTGTGAGTTAAAGTGACACTTTATTTAAAAAAAAATAAATAAAAAAGAAGCAATGTTTCAACATGTTGTGTGCCTTTCATACTTTCTAAGGAAATAACTGCGAGATTGAAGTAAATGAATGTCTAAGCCAGCCCTGTCGAAATGGAGGCTCCTGCATTGATGAGCTCAACTCTTTCAGCTGCCAGTGTCCTCTTGGAATCACAGGTATTTTAAGCACTTCTTACCGTGACTGGGTTTGTTTGACACTTCTCAAACTTTTATGTGAAGAAAGCTGAGTGGGAGGCAAGTTCAATATGACTCTTCATGCCAGTGTAGTAATATTTATGTCTATGGGTATATATAAGAGGAAATATAGGTATTATGATAGCACTTAGAGAATTTTCATGTAATGTCTGACTTAGAAACAGAACTTTGAATTCAGTCAAAATAGATATTCAAACAGAGACCTGTCTGTGCCTTAACCCTCAAGTGATCAGCATGGATCTTACTCACTGATGGTAAATGAGTGATGTGTGAATTGATTAGAAACGTTTTGTGTGTGTGTGTGTGTGTGTGTGTATATGTGTATGGATATATGTGTATGTATCTATCTATCTATCTATCTATCTATCTATCTATCTATCTATCTATCTATCTATCTATCTATCTATCTATCTATATATACACTGTACACATGCATATTTGGTTATATATAGAGTGGTAATAGTTACAATGTTCACGCGTAATGTAATTTCATAAAAACTCTTTACATTTTGCAGTAAAGAGATAATTCCAACATCTTGCATGTGTGAGTGCACTTAAGTATGTTTAACTATATTGTGTTGAGGATTACCTTGTGCTATCACAGTACGTGTCCATGCAGTACATGGTTGAGCATATGCCTTTTACAGTCTGTGTTCACTTTCACAATCACTTTCTATTTCCATTCCAATCAATAGGTGTACATACAGTACAATTTAATTTCACATACGGCAAACAGAACATCTTGCAGTATTAGCATTGTTGCTAAATATAATTTAGAACTTTTAACTTCAATCCCTATATACAGTGGTTTGAGAAAGTTAACATGCAAGTTGATTAAAAAGAGTTAAAAAAAAACATCTTGATCTCTCGAAATTGATCTTAATGCTTTAATTAAAATTAGGAAAATCCAATCTTTTTTTGAACATTTAAAGGACACCAATTTTCTTTGTGAATGAATAATGTGTTGTAAATACATACATGTTTTTCCTTAAAATACAGGGGCATAAGTATACACACCTCTATGTTAAAGTCCCATAGAAATAGGCAGGTTTTAAAGTTTTTAAATTTTTTAAGGCCAGTTATTTCATGGATCCAGCATACTATGCATCCTGATAAAGTTTTCTTAGCCTTGATTTGAAAAAAACATTCAAAAACATCAAAAACAGTATTATATGTTTCACAAAAAGATGTGATGGACAATTGCCAAAAAACCCTCAAGGGGCTTGATAAGTGGCAATCTCCATAGAAACAATTACATTTAACAATTTAAAAACAATTTATATATAATATATGTAAAAAAAAAAAAAAAATCTTTATTAAAAATGATTTAAAATTACATTTAGAACACAAACCCATATGGAAAATTCAGACAATTAAGCAGCAACAATTTTACTGTCTGTTTAAACTGTTCTTTAGAAAGCTCAATAAGTGAGGTAGGAAGACTGTTCCATATCTTTGACCCGCTGTATAATACACTAAACTGTGTTTGAGTCGTTCGAGAGTAGGGAGGCCTAATAAGACAACTACTACGAGTCGGATACTGGTGAAATCCATTATTAAACGTATTACATAAATGCTGAGGAAATAACTTTTTTATAAAACTATAAACGAATAAAGCAATTTGAAGTTGATTCACTTGGTAAACACTAAGAATACTTGCCTGAGCAAACAATGATTGGGAGGGGTGTCTACGATTTACACAAAATATTATTCTTAAAGCTCGCTTCTGAAGTCGAAAATTGAGTGACAGTTTGTTGGACTTGAACCAAGTAGATAACTTGTCAAGTTCTTCATTAACTACCTTTACTAAAATTTCAGGGTTTTTATGGGAGTACAACACACTTGTGTTGTCTGCAAATAAGATTTTAGAAAGTTTATCTGAGACATTAGGAAGGTCATTAACATATAATAAAAATAACAAGGGACCCAAGATGGAACCCTGTGGTAAGCCACACTGAATGGGAAGGGAAGGGGATTCTGTCCCATTCTAGTTGATACCGGTCTGAAAAATAACTGGTGAACCAGAGTAGGGACTTGTTTCGTATACCATAATGTGAACGTTTTTTTAATAGAATGAGATGATTAACGGTATCAAATGCTTTTGAAAGATCCAGAAAAATACCTACAGCATTTTCTTTTCTATCTTTTGCTTTATATATTTCAGTCAAAAAAATGGACAAGTGCCATGTAAGTTGAGTGTTGTTTCCTAAAACCATACTGGTGTGCATCTGAAATCTAATTTTTGTCCAGATGTTGAATTAATCTTGTGTAAACAAGTTTTTCAAGAACCTTGGACAGGGCTGATAACACAGAAATTGGTCTGTAATTGTTAAAAATTGCAGGGTCATCTTCTTTATAAACTGGTATAATTTTAGCTATTTTTAACTCTACTGATTTGATGGTTCTCCACAAAGAAGATGGATTGTTTTTATGTTCAACTAATTTCACATTATAATAGTGGATTTTTGCTCCTCTTATGACATGATTTAGTCTGTTTCTATATGTTTTTTATATAATCTATTTTTGTTTTTCAATGACTTTATGATAGCTGGAGTTATCCACGGTTTGGAAAATTTGTGTTTCAAAGGCACTGATTGGAGAGGGAAACATGAGTTGTAAACCTGCGTAACATTTTTTATAAACCATGAAAAGGCCTTCTGAGTATCCACTGTTAGATAAATTTCACTACATGATAATTGACTTAAAGCATGTCTGAAATTTATCACATTTCTTTCAATGAAAATTCGTCTGTATTTAATATTTTGTACAGGGGGGCAATTTTCACTCTCGTTACCAGTGATTAGAAATATGGGACAGTGATCAGCCACATCAATGCACAGGACACCGGATTTCATATTCTTGTGATATACATTAGTAAAAATATTATCAATATGAGTTGCTGAGGTATTAGTCACTAGGCCTTCGGAATAAACCTAACCATTACGGCTTTGGAATTAACCTAACCCCATATCATCACATACCATTCACCATACCTAGAGATTGGCATGGTTTTATTTCAGTTAGCTTAATAGCTGGTTTGATTTGCATTGAGAGATGATCTTATGGAAAGTTCCCCATGCCAATCTCTAGGTATGGTGAAGGGTATGTGATGATGTGGGGCTATTTTAATTCCAAAGGCCAAGGGAACTTTATCATCTTGGATCCATAAAATAACTGGCCTTTAAAAATAAAAATGTGCCTGCCTCTATGGAAATTTCACATAGGGGTGTGTATACTTATGCCACTTGTATTTTAAGGAAGAACATTTATTTATTTATAATACATTATTCATTCACAAAGAAAATTGGTGTCCTCAAAAAGTTGCTTTTTTTTTTTTTTTAAATTAAGGTATTAAGATCAAGTTCCAAAAGATGTTTTTTATGCCTCTTTTTAATCAACTTGCATGGGTGTATAAACTTTCTCAAGCCACTGTACATCTTCTAACCTTACTCATATATTAATCATACAGTGTGATCGGTTTGATTTGAAACATGGGTGTCTCTAATCAGATTTCAGGAAAATCTAAGCAAAAGCAATGCTCATTGCTGAACTGTGAATATCATATTAGGCACTTATACCTTTTCATGCTTGGGGCTGGTGCTAATGATTTTCGCTTGCTTTACGTCATGTTTTATAGTCACAGCTCTTGTTCTACTTCTCCGTAAACTCCGGTGGTACTTTAAAATTACAGGGAAATAAATGTCTACTATACTCTGGATGCCACTTGCATGTTTTTAAGAAGTCAATTTAAATCATTAACATTTTGTTTATAGAGTCAAATCATAACAGAAGTTATCTCAGGACACTGTACAGAGAAACAGGCAGAAATCTTGAACAGAACCTGGCTGTAGGTGGGCGGTAATCTGGTTTAACCGATGTTTACATTGTTGGGATAAAACTTGATATCCGCCGCGTCTCCCATGCGCCATAGACACATCCGTTCTCGCAATCTTTGCTATCCGGCTTAGCGCGGCCCAGGAAAGTTGTGATTGGTTTACAGAAACAAGCCAGAGAGTTTTTTTCTCCCTATTGTAGAATAGATAGGAGGTGTAACCAGGCCATACTGCAGTGCTGACACAGCACAGTGGAGATAGGTCTGGCAATGCGAGACTAGGTGGGCAGCCATCTGCCTTGACCGGAGGGAAATGTATGGCAACAAATCACATTTCATTCAACCTTGTTGCCACTCAATGGAATGCTTTTATTGAAGCACAGTAACAGAGGACCCACAGAAATCCCACCAGGGCAATATTTTGTGTGTGGCATGATGTGCTTAATTGTGCAGGTATCTTAGATACTACCGTAGTTAAAGTCATAAATACATAAATGGATGATACAGTTGCTTTTAGAACAAAACTGTTTTGTGCACCTAAATAGTATAGAATAGATTGACTTTGTAGTAGTAGTATGTTTCTATCTGCAAATAAATAGTAAAGTGTTCTTAAATTAATGCGATGAGTTTTATCCTTTGTGATTTATGAGATTTGTATTGTAAAACAACACTACCAGACTCTAGATGCTGTCACAATAAACAAAATTATAGTAATTTTTGTTTTCCTTGACCCTAATTATTCTTATCCACATTGTGGCTAAAATATAGTGTTTATCTTATCTATTATACTTTGTGCAAGTATCAAAAGATTGGCTAATACTACACTAGAGTAAACTTCAATGGCTGACATAGACATTAGGAGTCATCCACTGGGGACCATTATCCACATAAAATTTTAAAAACACATTAAAAAAAATCTAGAGTTTTATTTTTCGATATCTTGCGTACAAAGTTGGCTATTTGAGCTGCCAAAAATGTTAAAGGTTCATTCCCCTTTGAGCAGTAAATGTCATGGCCAGATGTTGGCACTAGAATGATAGGTCTGGCAATGCAAAACTAGCACTAGAGGAGCGTCAATCATTTTTTTGGAAGCATGAATGTGGGTACCCAGTTTCATGGTAATCTGGCCAGTACTCTGTGTGCCGTGATTGACTTTTGTTGCTAATGGTTCAAAGACAGTCTTGGCTACATTTGAGCATCAGTATTGGCACTATCTCTAAGAAAACCTCAGTGTCAACAATGAATTCATTCTAGCCTTCAGGCCACATCCAGGCCACATGGGAGGTGATGGTTATAAAACACGCTCAATTTAGACCTTTGTAGTGTTACAAAAGTGGGACAAACCGTACACTGTAATAACATGGAATGTTGTTTTTAATTCAAAGACCTCTTCTCACTTTGGTATTTCACACTATATTACAGCCTCCTCCAAAGCTTACAGCTACTGGAAATATGTGAAATAGTGATAACGCAAAAGATAATCATCTTACGGCTTAGTTTGTGTGCAGTTTATAAGCTTTGTATTTTCAGAGTAAACAAATTAGAAAGGAAAAACCAAGAGAATAATCTGTTTTCTATATTACATTAACTATTTTTTTCATATACAATATAAATATATATACTGTATAATTCAGCTACTTATGGTATGCTGTTTGGACAGAAAGATGACAATCTCTTAATGTTGCTTAGCTGTTACTTGATTTAAGCCCATATTTGTTAAATATCCAAAATAAAATAGCAGTGTCAAATTTAATAATTGCTAGCATAACCGTAAAATGTGTTTATTCAATGTGTTGCAAAATGCTAAATATCAGGCTGACTTAATTTTTGTGACAAATGTCTTAAATACTGCAACCAAGGGATTGAAACTGTCACCAATCGTCAAATTTCAAATTCAACGCGAAGAGGCTTTATGTCAAATGTAACATACATTTTACTTAGTTGAGGGAAAGTGAGTCATACAATGTTACAAATCAAAGCTGTGCTATGGTACTGTTGTGGACATGTGTACCCACTGATTATTAAAAATCTCGTGTCTTTACAGGCAACAACTGTGAAGTCGACATTGACGAGTGCCTATCCTCACCCTGCCTGCACAATGCCACGTGTGTTGACCTCATTCATGGCTATGGATGTGTCTGTATGCCTGGCTTCACAGGTTAGTGAATGCACTTCATGTATTCAGCAGAGGAGTATCTTTGAATGGTTTTACATGAATGTTATGTACAGTGCATATGTGCAACATATTTGGACAATCACATCTTTATTCATAAATTCTGTATTGCCATTAAAAGTACATTTCAAAGTGAAGTCAGCCACCATCAGCAGCTCCTCTTTATAGTATAGAGACAGCAGAGTAGCAGAACCCAGAATAATTATGTCCCCACATGTGGTGCTGCGATGCCAACTGTTAAAGGACAAAGATGAATAATGGCTCGCAATTAAAACAAATATCATGTATTTCCACCCGTAGAAGTCAAACACAGTAACAGCTTTTGGACTGTTTCTTAATAATTGCTGATAATTCACACAGAGCCAGGTTCAGTGCATTACAAACAATAATCTCTACAAATAATGTGTTGAAGAAAACTTTTCTGAATGTTCATACCTTTGCTGTTTCACACGTTGCTGCGGAACCATAGAGAGTCCTCTCAGGTATTGTAGCTGTGATCAGCACTACTAAGGCACTACTTTCACATCATCTGTGTTTTGGTTTTATGATCAGAATTGACTAAAAAATAAACCTGAACCCAATTATTTTACATTATATTCAATCCCTGTTTATTCCCAGATGAAAGGTTGGGATTGTTCCAAAATGATATTAACCTGCCCATAGGATGGACATTAATGTGCAAGCCATCATCTCTGAGAGAGAAAAGCTTGGCTTCTCATCGGATACAACTTACAGATACTGCAATGGTGTGTTTTGTGATTTTAACATTGACTGTTTTCAAAAAGCCAAACATTAATGGCAGCAACACTTGTGTTCTTTTCTGTCAAAGGTACAGAGTGTGAACTTGACATTGATGAGTGTGCTTCATCTCCCTGCCAGAATGGAGCCACTTGCATTGACCAGCCTGGTAATTACTTCTGCCAATGTGTGGCTCCATTTAAAGGTAATGAGCACTGAGGGAATGGGGACAGAAAGCAAAGTTAATTAAGTTCACATACTATTATTTTCACCTGTCTGAACTCACTTCATATGTCTCAACAAAATGAGTATGTCTTAATTTGCTAACTGTTATATAAAGACAAATAAAGACAACTCAAGTTATTAGTGAGATTTAGGCTATAATGTGTGCTTCTGCCACACAAGTGACAACTTTTGATAATTAAGTCAGATTTCAAGTTCATTGAAAGCTTACCAAGACCACCTCTTCAAGCAGGTCTTGGTATGCTTGTTTGGTCTGCTTTTGATGCGCACCAGAGTTCGATTGCTGCGTTCTCACCTGCCCAAACGAACCGCACCAGCGGGGAAAACAAACTCTAGTTCGAGTCAACCAAACTAAAGGCTGTCAGTGTAAAAACGCCCTAAAGTGCTGTTACAGTCCTCCTCCTGCTGCAATGACGGTGCAGAGATGCTGAGAGCACAGATGCAGAAGACACTGACCAATCGGACAAGGCTGAGCTTTTTCTAGAGGGGGGACTAAAGAGACAAGAGCTAAAACGGAGCTTTTCAGACAAATATATTCAGACAGACAGTATAAGAACAATTACGTTTTTTTAACTTAAGTAAAAAACCCAAATTCAAGTATGAACCTGAAAATGAGCATAATATGGGACCTATAATTACCTTAAGAAATCAACAAAACATTTATAAAGTGTGTTAATACTTAAATAGATGATCAAAGACAAAAAAATCTTAAATTACCAGATTTTTAAGGATGATTACTTGTTGGCACAGCTTGTTGGTAATGACTGCAATTTTCTGAAAATGATTTACAACCAACATGAGCTGTTTGTCATTATTAGAGATTGACTGTTGACTGTGCATATTGGAGTAGAGACTCTACAATTAAGTCTAAGAACATGTAAATGAATATGGAAGTATTCAACTGTAGTTCAAAAGCACTATAGAAAGTGTGGCGGAAATGAGGCACTGTTGATTACCTATATAAAAGCATTCCTACTACATGTATAAAGGTTGGCAGTGGTCACATTGTGATGTGGTTGCTTTTTATAGTCAAAGGTAAATGGACTTGTAAATAAAACCGAATACAAGTATTCTCTGAGAAAGAGTCTATAACAGTTTGGGATTATTAAACCAACATATCAATGTATGTAATAGGAATGTGTCACAATGAGCATGTGTACATACAGTAACTAAAGCGTCTGGGACTGAAAGCTGCAAACGTCTGTGGAATGGGTTGTTGGTTCTCAATGACATTGGCAGGTCTTTTGGCATTCCTTACACATTACATAGTGTGATTTGATTCAATTTTTTTTTTTATATCAAAATATTGCCTTATGCAGCTGTAATACTGTTCCTCTCTTATACAATGGCCAATTAAGTAAGCATTGTGTGTTTCACAATAATAGTGCTGCCACTTCTTTCCCAAGGAAACTAGCTATATATTGCCTGGTCATGAAGTAGTTCTTCTATGAAACTATCTACAAAAGAGCTGTTGTCAGAAGTATTTACAATATTAAAGTACAACATTTCAATATTTCACTAAGTTTCTATGTAATATGCTGACATAGCCTGACTGAATTTTCATTAGCTGTGGCTACTCCGACCTGCTGGCTCAGCCAAAAGCAATAATGTGCCTTGTATATACTTTTGATTAAAGCATGCAGAACCCATTCACAAATTATTTCACCAGTTGTTTTTCAGATTATTTTTCAGGTTATTGCAGCAATTTCTATAAGAACGTTCTAATCATAATCTTTTCTCAACTTGTTTTACAGAAATTATCAGAGGTAGGACACAACTATTGCGTTACGTCTAGGTTTGCATGTTTTGCAACATTCAACATTTGTTATTCACAAATTTAATATACATTGTGTGGGCTGATTAATGTTCTACTTGCTTTGTTAAGACCATATGTGTAGATGCCTGTTCTTTCTTTCCATTTGTTTTGTGTTTTATAACCTTCTTATTTGTCCTTGGGCAAAGTGATTTTCTTCAAAAGATTCATTCATGATCTGAATAATATTGAATAATATTTTTCTGTACAGTTCTAAAATTAATAATTATAATTATTAACTTAAATTATAACATTCAGTTAGTACATTAGTATGAAAATGGAGTGCATTACAGCCACAGGTGTGCTTTTACGAGTTGTTTTAATAAATCAGCATGGAACATGACTGCCAATCAGATCTGAGGATGGAGACCATTGATTTGGTAATTTGTTTGTCACAAGCACAGAACTTATATTTTAGGTACTGTAATAACAGCCATTTCATTTCTATTTTTCAGTCATTGAAATGGATGAAACAGTTCTAAAACCACATCCAGAGTGTTTGATTGTCAGTATACTGTATCTGCGAGGATAATCTGTGATTGCAAATATTTTGAATATGGAATGTTTATCACTTTGGTAGTATACAGAAACTGCTGCATGGGGAAAAAGGCAAGATTTCCAAGAAATTATATTTAAAAAATGACATGCCTCTGTTGGTTGTTTGTGAGTGAGTTTGTTACAGCATGTAATCTACCACATAGATGTGGTCAAGGAAATGTACATTAGGGTATAACTTTTAACAACCCCAGGTTTACAGTTCTATTGCATTTCTAGGCATATTGTTGTCTGCTGAATGGTTCAGATACGTGTGTTTCTTTGCCTCACTCCAGGTCATAATTGTGAGTTCTTACCCTGTGAGGCCAGTAATCCGTGCGAAAACGGTGCAGTGTGTGTGGAGGAGTTGGATCAGGACCATTTCCCTTTGGGTTTCCGCTGTCACTGTTACCGGGGTTTCACTGGCCCCCGCTGTGAAATCAATGTGGATGAGTGCAGCTCCAGCCCCTGTTTTCACGGCTTTTGCTATGATGGTAAGAAACAGCCTATCTTTCCAACATGCTTAATAACAGGCACTCAACATGGAAGCAAACCTCCATGTACACACACACACACACACACACACACACACAGTGAATCTGTCAAATTTGTTCTGCTCACTTACAGTCTGACAGGCAGTTTTCAATGAGGTCACCATTGCAGCTAATAAGAGTGTTATGGGAGTGGAGCTATTCCTTCTGATGTGAGGATCCAGGACATTGCCTGCTAGAGTAGGCTGGATTAGTTCCTTAACATAACTGTAAAAGAAAATCAATTAAGCGTCAATGTTGTGTTGTAATTTGAATAATGGATGAAAAATTGCTGCGCTAATACAATTAAAAGCTATCTGGTCTCTAGCATACATGATTACAGAATCATTGATCAAAACAATGGTCTTTAAGTTGAGGCCTATTTATCACCAGTTGGTCAATGATTGTAATGTTATTAATTTTACATGTATTGTAAAGGACAAGATTTGAACATTTCCATGAAATATTTTGTTTTTAGATGCCTGCAATTACAGAGTCAAATTAGATTTAGTAGCAAAATGTCTGTGTTGCTGTAATATTACCTTCTAGCCTTGGTGGCATTTCAACAAATCCTGCCAATGTTGTTTCAACTGGCTTATGCCGGAACAAAGCAGTGATGACAGTGGAATGCTTTCTAAGAGTATCCTATCCTTCACTGTGCTTCAGTAGACCTTGGCAAGCTGTCTTGACTAATCTTCAGTGTAGCCAGTTTACCTTAGGTTAGTGAGGCAGGCCTCTAGGACCTATTGGCCGGCGCTCAGCAGCAGCCAGCCAGCCACCAGGGAGAGCACTGCATAGCCACAGTGGCTGGGATGAGTAATGCTGCTGCCACCCAGGACCTAAAGCATTTAATGAGAGTAATAGCAGCAACACGCATCAAGACAGAGTGACAGCATAGATTACGTGGTAAATCTTTGGGATAATGAAGAATCCTGGGACCCTGACTGGGGAAGTAATAAATTCACTCCAGTAAGAAGTGCAATTACCTCTGTCACTGGCTGCCTGTACACCAGTGTTGTGTTGGAGAAACAGAATGATGCATCCCACTTTAACATCATTAATAATTAAAGAGAGGAAGGAATGGATTATTAGACGTGGGAGATTTTAACTGCTGATGGAAGAAATTGGCGCATTTGTAACATCTGAATAAAGAATGGCCCTCAAAATGGGCTCTCTCCCATTGTCTTATTCAGTGTGCTGCAAGGTGTTGAGAGGGTGAAAACAAATGACAAGACTTTCAGGCTTTCATTGACAAAAAGTCGAATAAGTATAGACGGGGGATGAGGAAGTAGTAGGAGAAACGAGACTGAATAGCCATTAGAGAGAGGTTCATTTATAGATGGTTAGAGTGTCAAACTCTGTCAAGCTGATGCAGAGCTTGGTAACCTGTCACATAGATTTAGCAACAACAGGTTTGACTGATGCAGCATAAGCTGTTTTATCTCAATGGTCATATCCATTAAAAAATGAAATCACAGTGGGTGGTTGTGCTTTATAGACGTAATCAGCACTTACCTGTGTAGAGATGTTGTACATTAACAGAGTAGAGTGAATTCATTTATGATGCAAGGTGTTGTAACTGTCCCACTGATCTTTTTTCAGTTGTAGATGGCTTTCACTGCCTTTGCAATCCTGGTTATGCTGGGCTGAGATGTGAGCAAGACATTGATGACTGTGGGAACAGTTTGTGCAGTACAAACTCAATATGTAAGGACCTCCATCTGGTAAGACACTTTTGTTGTTTGGCAGTATAATGGGCTGGTATAATTAAAAGGCTTTATAATGACACAATTTAATGTAAATCACTACAGTAGGTAACTCATTGAAAAGCCCTACAGTTTATTATAAAGGAATTTAATAGACCTTAATCACATAAGGCACTGCCTATTACCTGATGACTGTCATGCAGGTATTGTTTAGAAAAGCATTTCTATTGCAGTAAAATATAAACAACTGTGCAATAACATGAATAACTGTGTATTATTAAAAATAATAAAACAGAGTCTGCATGGCTCTGGGCTCTGCAACATCTGTAAACACTCAGATTTTGATATTGTAGGGAAATCTGACAGACTTAATTGGCCTTATTGTGAACTTGGTTCAGCAGGAGGAGATGCAAGTATGTTATAAGTGCCAGGTGTCTGGGTAAAACAAGATAGAAACAGGAAATAATGTCTAATGTATGCACCTCATTATTTGATCTCATAATGGAAAAATTATGCCAGTTAGGCATAGTATTTATACCTTGTGGGCATAAACATTACCAAAAGGTTACCAAAGTATATGTGGAAATTAACACAAGTTTACAATAGACATAATACATACTGTATGAAATTTGCTTATGCAAGTGCCCATCAATTGGATGTTGAAAACACATTAGGTCCTTTTTCATCAGTAATTAGATATTTAAATAGTTTATCTTTAGGATTAACTTCTAGATCATAAATAATTTGGAAAACACCAGAGTTGGTACTTTATTTTAGATGTTTGTAAAGCCATTCAGTGATTTTACATTTTGTAAGCCTCTCTATTATACAGTATAATCTCCATTGATGGTTTCCCGGTCTGTCACACCTGGCTAGGTAAAGCATGTGTAGGCACAGGCAGGACATTCTGAATGCATATGTCAAATGTGCAGTACAAAATGCCACTTGTACAGTAGTGTACTTTCTGAAAAAAAAAACATACATTTACAACTTGGTTAAGCTAATTCAGCAATTTGGATTTAACTACAGTAGAAGGATATTTAAGATAAACAAGACAGGCCTGATCTGCCATGCACTGTAGCTGCAGGGCTCTGATGATTTTCCATGATGCTTGTTAAAATGATGAATGAAAACTGAGTTTGTGAAATTTAAGCTTTTCCTGCATTAAAGACAAAGGGATTTTTTTTAAATGATCGTTGTTCTCAGTAAATTGTATTCCAAGTGTGTACTGATGTACCTTCTGTACTGATGTTTCATATGCACACACTTGGCTTTGAGAGAACAATTTAAGACTTTTATTTTTGCAAGGCACAGCTCTGTTTCTCTAGTTATTTAAGTGTTTTTAAGCCAATAGCATTGACCTGTTGCAGCTGCAAAAGGCCCTGGGAGCTGCATGCTGCTTACAAACTGTGCAATGAGTACCAGGGGCCTTTTTCCAACAGCTGCTTATTTGCTAACAGATTGCAGTGGTGGAGCAGATGTGTCACAGATCTTGGGTTTTGTTTTTTTCCTTTAGACAAAGACGGATAACTTCTGGTGTATAGTCCACACCTTATGTTCAGGTTTTTCAAACTTTTCAAACTTGTAATATATGTAAGAAAGCTGAGGTACATTTAGCAATGCATTTCAACCAACCTATGAAGTCCAGGAGGAGCCACATGGTAAAAAAGAAAGATTTTATCTCACAAGTATTTCCCTTAAAAAGTATCCATTCTGTAAACATAATTTTTTAATTGTTTTTGTAACATACATTAATAACTATTTATTTCTAATTTCAACCTTTCAAAGTTAACTTAAAGATTTTTCAAACTTGTAACAGTCAACTTCTTCCATAGAAATGTCTCAATAATGGTCTATAATTTAAGCCATGTTATGCGTAACCATGCTTTTGAGGTTTCAAAGCCAACATGTCATATTGTTTTACATTTCATTGTGTTAGAAATATTACTTTTGTTTCCTCTCCATCACTTATAAAACAAAGTATACTGGAATGGAAAATTATCTAATCAAAAACTAATTTTAGGCTTTTATTGGTACATTTATCTCTTATCTTTTATCTATTCATAGGCAATACCAAAGGCATACTAGCATTGTCTTATGTTGTCATCAAGACAATTGGTTTCATGAAAATACTACTGTAGAGATTTCAAGAAAACTGAAGGACAAATGCTCATTTTCCCTCTCTATATTATGACAGTCTACAAGAGATTCTATGACAAGAAAGCAAAATCATGGTTAAAACATGTCAGTGTCATTTTCTGGGATAAACTGAATACTCCAAATGCAAGGACATTAGGACACTGCATTAGAAGAGAATTGGGTTTGATTGTGACAGGTTAATGACATTTTAAACAATAGGTTTCTAGTTATACTGTTCTCTGTTTAACCATTATATATTTTTTCTCCACTCATTATTCAAATAGGGACAGTTTTTGGAAACCCTTCAACCTAGTCTTGTTTACAGTGCAGTTATTCCTCTCTCTGAACACCATGTCCCACAGAGCTTTAGCTTATTTTGGAGAATTACGTTCCCTGAAGGTGACTTAGTAGCAAAAATGAGATTATGTTCTATTGCCAGTGGTAAGCAATAGGAGTCTCCTGGTGGTATCTAATTTATCAAGAAATGACGGCATTGTCCCCTCACCCCCATAGAGCCCACAGTGTACAAATTATATCAGACAAAGTTTAACGGCTCCCCTCCAGTGTATGAAATACAGATTAGCATGCGTTCAACCAGCAGCACCCAGGACCTTTAGACAAGATGCAGGCAATAAGGAAGCCTGAAAAACCCTTGACCATATGACTTTGTTCATCCTGTATGCAAAACGGAATTTAAATTAAACTGCTACCTTGGAAAGTAATAGACAACAGACCATTCATCTCTCTTGGCATGATTAATTATCATAATGCAGATTGCAATTGAAATAATATAAAGGACAAGTATCCCACAGTCTGCACTGAATGGAGGAGTTAAAAAGATTAAGGGTAGGAGCTGTATATAAATCTGATTCTTAATTTAGAGTAGAAACATTTTAATTGATTATTAAGAAAGCCAGACAGATCTTAGTTTTACATGTGTGCTTGTCTATGAAAATACCTTTCCATACAAAACATGTAATATAGCCTGAATGGCATGGAAAGAAACTGTGTGCATATTATCCAGAGGGTGGGCTAGTAGGAAGAATACATCTGCATGGCAGGAATTTAAAAATGTATGACAAGCATGACACTTCCACAGTTTAAACAAGATTCCACAGGAAAGATCTTTTGTGAGTGGGAGCACAATCTTTTTGAGAAAATTCACTATATTGCACCGTTCACTAAAATGTAAATATATACACAAATAAGTGTCTGTTTGCCCTCTGATTGATCTTTAACCACTTAATAAACAGCTTTCATTTGCATATACAATATTTTCTAATTATATTAGGCATCCATTAATAGAATCTCACTACCTACAGACGTGCTCAAATTTGTTGGTACCCCTCCACAAAAAACGAAGAATGCACAATTTTCTCTGAAATAACTTGAAACGGACAAAAGTAATTGGCATCCACCATTATTTATTCCATATTTAATAGAAATCAGACTTTGCTTTTGATTTCTTATTCAACATAATATTGTAAATAAGAAAACAAATGAAAATGGCATGGACAAAAATGATGGGACCGCTAACCTAATATTTTGTTGCACAACCTTTAGAGGCAATCACTGCAATCAAACGTTTTCTGTAGCTCTCAATGAGACTTCTGCACCTGTTAACAGGTAGTTTGGCCCACTCTTCCTGAGCAAACTGCTCCAGCTGTCTCAGGTTTGATGGGTGCCTTCTCCAGACTGCAAGTTTCAGGTCTTTCCATAGATGTTCGATAGGATTCAA
This sequence comes from Percina caprodes, assembly GCA_013375575.1. Taxonomy (NCBI): domain Eukaryota; kingdom Metazoa; phylum Chordata; class Actinopteri; order Perciformes; family Percidae; genus Percina; species Percina caprodes. Next base: position 15,692 of record JABXJD010000024.1, read on the forward strand.
ATCAGGACTCATAGAAGGCCACTTCAGAATAGTCCAATGTTTTGTTCCTATCCATTCTTGGTGCTTTTAGCTGTGTGTTTTGGGTCATTATCCTGTTGGAGGACCCATGACCTGCGACTGAGACAGAGCTTTCTGACACTGGGCAGTACGTTTCGCTCCAGAATGCCTTGATAGTCTTGAGATTTCATTGTGCCCTGCACAGATTCAAGGCACCCTGTGCCAGGCGCAGCAAAGCAGCCCCAAAACATAACCGAGCCTCCTCCATGTTTCACTGTAGGTATGGTGTTCTTTTCTTTGAAAGCTTCATTTTTCGTCTGTGAACATAGAGCTGATGTGACTTGCCAAAAAGCTCCAGTTTTGACTCATCTGTCCAAAGGACATTCTCCCAGAAGGATTGTGGCTTGTCAATATGCATTTTAGCAAATTCCAGTCTGGCTTTTTTATGTTTTTCTTTCAAAAGTGGAGTCCTCCTGGGTCTTCTTCCATGGAGCCCACTTTCGCTCAAAAGCGACGGATGGTGCGATCAGAAACTGACGTACCTTCACCTTGGAGTTCAGCTTGTATCTCTTTGGCAGTTATCCTTGGTTCTTTTTCTACCATTCGCACTATCCTTCTGTTCAATCTGGGGTCGATTTTCCTCTTGCGGCCACGCCCAGGGAGGTTGGCTACAGTTCCATGGACCTTAAACTTCTTAATAATATTTGCAACTGTTGTCACAGGAACATCAAGCTGCTTGGAGATGGTCTTGTAGCCTTTACCTTTACCATGCTTGTCTATTATTTTCTTTCTGATCTCCTCAGACAACTCTCTCCTTTGCTTTCTCTGGTCCATGTTCAGTGTGGTGCACACAATGATACCAAACAGCACAGTGACTACTTTTCTCCATTTAAATAGGCTGAATGACTGATTACAAGATTGGAGACATGTGTGATACTAATTAAAGAAACTAATTAGTTTGAAATATCACTATAATCCAATTATTTATTATCTTTTCCAAGGGGTACCAACAAATGTGTCCAGGCCATTTTAGAATATCTTTGTAGAATAAGCAATAATTCATCTCTTTTCACAGCTTCTTTACTTTATTCTATGACATACCAAAGGCATGCAAGTATACATGATAAAATAGCTTTTAATTTCATCACTTTTCAGGAGGAATGAAGCATTATTTCAATGAGCTGTAAGGGTACCAACAAATTTGAGCACATCTGTAATTCACTACACCAAGACAAGTGCAGATGTAAGATGTCACTATATTTCAATGGTTGTATAATTGTGTTTCCTTTTTTTGTATTGCAGAGTTATGAGTGTGTGTGTCACTCTGGCTGGGAGGGGGAGTTCTGCCAACAAGAAATTGATGAATGTTTATCGCAGCCCTGCAAAAACAACGGCACCTGCACAGACCTTCTCAACAGCTACAAGTAGGTGTGTGAGCCAGCCCGAGGGCGCTGTCCTCACGAGGTGCATCAGTCACTTTATAAATGCAGAAAAAGAAGCCGTTCAGAGATAGCAATATGTCCTTCCACTGGCAGCGGACATAATGAATTGCAGATGGCAGGTAAAACAAATGAGTCAATCAATGGCTCACAGCATGAAAAGGTTTCAGGGGATCTGTGACTCATTGGAGGAAAAAGCTGGTGTATCTGCATCAGCTAATGCCCTCCTCTCGCTAGGGAGACGTAAAACCGCTTCAGGTGGAAAAGTTGGGGGATGAAAAGGAATGCAAGATGGAGTGGTTAGTAGTGCCTGGGTACTCACTGCCACCAAGTGGAAAACTCACATGCCTTAAGAGCACATACTTAAGAAATCTCTGTTTTTCTGTCTCCATCTCTCTCTCTGTGTGTCTGTGTCTAGCATGCATACAATTCTGTTTAATCCCCACTCAGTGCTCTAACCTTCTGTGTCCTACATTCAGCTGTCCAGAATTAAAAGCTGCTCTGACCAAAAGTTAAATGAACCTTTAAATTCCCTGCACTGTCTCACACAAATATCCAGGAGTGTTGTGCCTCTGTGTACTTTTATGTAGAAGAATGTGTCATGCAGATCATTTAAATTATTGTGGTAGTTTATGTTCAGAGCCACACTACAGCTATTTTCTTTTTTTTGCATGATTGTCCCAAAGATGACGACACCCTTAACCTTAAGGAAAACTACTAAATAAGTTGTGCTTCTTTATTTAGGATGCATTTTAATTTTATGCCACAATGACCTCTACAGTGCCATATTTCCTCTCTGGTGTTTCCAAGGTGTTTGTGCTCGCCAGGCTGGACAGGTGTGGACTGTGCAGAGGATATGAATGAGTGTGATTCTGGGCCCTGTCTAAATGGAGCTCAGTGTCAGGACTCAGTTGTACCTGGGGAGTTCTTTTGCACCTGTCCCCCCTTCTTCAGTGGCCCCTTGTGCAACCAGCCTTATGACCCCTGTGACCCCCTCCACAATCCGTGCCTGCACAACTCCACCTGCCTGACACGCTCCAATGGAACAGCCTTCTGCAGATGCCCAGCTGGTGAGTGAACTCACCGCCACAGCTTCACGCAAATGTTCCTTTTTTTTCTTTTAGCCCACTTTTCAAGAGTAACTACACCATTTTGTTCAATAGGTTATTGTACATTGACAATTTGCACTTTATAAAGCGATGGTGCACCACTATTTTATATTAATGAAAATCTGTTACATTCAAGCCATTGCCAAATGAGTTGATACAAAGCTAGTATAGCCTATCAGCTCCACAAAAATCTCTCTGTATTGCCCAGAATGGCTGTTTACAAAATGGTGTAGTCTGGGGACATATGCGCGCAGAAGCTCGAGTGATGTGTTTCACATCACCTCTTAGAAAGTATAACAGCAACCGTCAGCTTCGGAGATAAAAAGGACATAAAAAAAAGAGTAATGTTTTTGTAATCCTCTGGGTTAGCATGTGTATGTAGGAGGTGTGGGGATGGTGCGTGATCACTAAGGGTTTGCGTCATGTGGATGCGCATACAGTGTTGTTGTCATTACTTACAATTCCTCACGGGGGCGACAGAAACTGTGCACTTTATCTTTATTTTGCCTATTATAAAAACCAAAGTTAAACAGATCAAAAGTGTCTAGCCTAGAAGATGAAAAATATTCCTGTCACAGTTTAGCATGCATAATTTTTATCTCCTCCCAAAAATGTGAGGTTTTCCACAATGTTACTATATCAACAGAGATTGAAATTGTTTTCTTGTGTATGAATGATATGTTCAACTGTAATCCTGACACCGCTGAAAAAACAGTGAAGCTTTTTTTTCTACAGGAAAGATTTAAAGTGATAAAACACATTTTTTAACCATTGTTGATTCATATGAATATTAATAAAGTAATACTTTTATTTTGTGCTGTATTGAATAGTAGCTGGAACCTGGGCAATAGAGAGGGTAGTAAGCACAATGATCAAACCTGACTTGCCAGAAAATGTAGTATTGATTGCAATACTGTACATTCCCTGAAATGTCCCACATTTTCCATTCTAATCTGAATCATTTTTAATGGCCACGTAAGTGTGAACACAAATAGGGAATTTTACTCCAGCTTTTAGTTGCTCTCAAAGTACATTTACATAAATGTTTGTAATGGGATTTTTGCAAAGAATGGTCAGCAAAGCCAAAGGTGACTTTTGGCCTTTTGCCTACTGCTTTATGTTGGTTTGATTTCCCCTGATGAGCAAAACTCGTTAAACCCAGTGGCTGCTGGGTGGTTCTCTTTACAGTCCGTGGTGAATCAGCGGCTAATGTGCTACATACTTGGCATCAGTGTGTAATGTCACGGAATAACCAATCCTGGGAATTTACATCTAGGATTGTACCAGAGCTTGATTTGACCCGTACATTTAAAAACTAGTAACTGAATGATTACACGCCGACTGGCAAAGGGGAAGGTGCGGCTTGCCTGGTTTTCCTTACCTCCGCGCATACTCCAGCCTGGCCTGTCCTCCAGCGCGGCGGTCGCAGCTCTTATTGCTCCCCTTCCTTTGTCAGCCTACCAAGGTATTGCCACTCGCTTGACAGTTCATTTGGTATACAGTGAAGATGCGGGCATAACATAACATAAACTTGGTAAAGGGGCAAACTTTTTTTTTTTTTTTAGCTCCGGGAAACGCTGACTCCGTCTGTCATACATTCTCTCTGTCTATGCCTCTCATCTGCCTTCCCGACTCTCTTCAACCCTGCTGGCACAGGTAGACCCCTCCCACCCCAGTCAGGCGGCCAATAAAACTAACATGATTGATTATGATATGACAGTATGCATTACATACTGCTTACTCATACAGTATGATGATTATTTATGGAAACAGTACCCTACAGGACCGGGCCAAGACCCAGATTAAAATCAACATCAGACTTTTGTTCAATTAAATGTTGTTTTTTTTTTTTAAACGCCCACTGTAGGTTTTTCAAGCAACATCCTATTTGCCTAATGTGTACTTGTCAGCACTTAATACGTTTAGCATGTCATTGCAATCAATTCTTGCTTAAACTCTTATTTCTTTTTTGCATGAAGCTTTTACTTATGTTTCTTTCTTTGACTCATCAACTGTCCAAACAAGTAATCTGGATAAACCTATTAGATCCAATCAGGGTTGCAAAGATAAAAGAACTTTTAACCGTGCCTCTTACCATTTACTATGTTTTGGTCACAGGAAATGCACTAATATATATAGACCCGTCAGTGCTACCTTGGAAAATTGTGTCACAACTGTAAATAGTAAATTTGTAACTAATAATTTGACATGAAATGCCAATATGTACACATCAGCTGTTAAAATTCCACAGTACCATAATTCCAATTTGAATATATGCTTTGGATTTACGTCCACTTTTTGTTAAAATATCTAACTGTACTAGCAGGTCCCACTAGCAAGCCATCTTATCTTATCATATGTTCTGTTTGTAAATGTAGATACTTGCTCTTCAAGGATATCCATTCAATAAAAAGCCTTTTCATAAAGGGGCTAACAAAGTAGATTTCACTGGTCCACTAGAACACTGTTTGGAAGCCATTAAATGAACCTCATGCATACTTTGATGGTAGTTTCATCCTTTGTGGGAATTAAAGCTGTGCCACTACCCTTGAAGAAAAATGGAATTTTTCCACTGTCTATTCATATGCTCAGAATGCTAAATTTTAAATATATTTTACCCAATACTGCCAAAATTTTGCTCAAAATATGATTTAGCTAGTGTTTCTTGTGTTTGATTGTATTTGTGTTGAGCAACTAAAAAAAATGTGTCACTGTTGAAATCCAGTGTAACAGATATGAGCTCACACAGAAGAATATAACTACAATTAATGAGCATTGATACTAAAGAGGAACTCAAATAACTGCAAATATAAAAGCTTTGAATAAAACTGCTACCCTACTGTAATTTAGAGATTCAAGGTTACTTTGTGTACGTAAAGCATACTGGTTTTACCTCATAACATTCAGAATTACATACAGTACATACACAAACTACTGATATGAAAGTATACTTTATTATACATTTTTCTGCACATTAAAATACATTTTATGTTCAATTTACAAGCTCTGTCAGTTAAAAAAAACTATATTTTAAATATGCTTTGTTAAAATGACCTGTGAGGTAGTTTATCAAAGGATATAGTCTTTAAACATTCAAATGTATCAGTGTGCAGGTGAAGATGCTGTAAGGCTGTGCTGTGCCTAATGGCTCTATCAGCACCGAGATGAAAAGATGTTGCCAGATATAAATAGAACCACTGGGTTAGTTTCAGAAGGCTTCCTTGGAGAGGAATAGGAAATTAGGTACTGGCTGCATACATAACACCAAGAGCTTTGCGTGGGCATGGTCGGTTTCACTTCACACAATATTGTGACTTACTACTCCATTATTATTCACCATAAATCCATCCTACAGTACATTGCTTCTACTCAAAGAACGTAGAGCTGTTATACGACCCATTTTACAGACTTGTTATTTACCATTCACTGTAGGTTATTTGTCAAGGAAATTGTGTAGGCCTCACATTATTCCCAGGCCTAATTAAATTGGAATATGCCTGCCTATGTTGTCTGCCTATGTCTTCCAGTTGATTGCTATAAGCAAATATCATCCCACACACTCAAGATGGACACCACACAGTAAACATCATCAAGGTTAACTTGTAATAAAATCCTCACCAATTAGCCATTTTGTCCATGGCTTTTAGTTGTGCTTATTTCCATGTTGTGTGGTAGAAGTGCAGGGTATGGAAATGACTGAATGACAGAGATAGGGTTTGATGCGTTTATAAAACATGAAATGTTTACATCTCAGTAAAAGACCTTGCTTGTGTAATTGGCACAAAATAGTGTATGGCACCAGTGTGTACTTAAAGCAACACGCCACCGTTTGTTGAAATAGGGCCTATCACGGTCTCCCCAAGCTGTAGATAGGTGGGCCAATGCAATTTTTGTCTCAGTGCATGCATTGTTTTAGTCCGGTGCAACACCAGCAGCGGCGCCACTAGTTAGCTTAGCGTAGTGAAACAAAAAAACAAAAACAAACACCTAATTACTTCTTGTGGCCTGCGTATTCACAACAAGTACAAATAGCAATGTAGATTAAGACTTGACAATTAGGTAGATATTGACTTGAGACTATATTGTGTGGAAGCACAGCTGAAGCACTGCTACATGGGCGCATAGATCACGCAACACCTTAAACTCCCCAACAACGGTCAACATACCTAGTGTGAATAGCTGGCTGTTTTTCCTACAGTAGACAGGGAATGGTGATGAACATGGCAGATTTTGTGAGAGACGAAGAGGCTTCTCAGACAGTCAAGATCCAGAAGCATACCTCTATGAACAAGAGTTTTCAGAATATGAGCTACGTGCTTTGGAAATAGAACGAGGAGGAGGAGGTTGCGATCAGTCAACAGTCCGAGGACCTGAGGCATCTTGCAGTCCTCAACTTTTTTTTCGTTGTGATAAAGTCAATTGGGGAAAAATGCCCAATTGACCCAATAAATAGCTGTCCACAGAGTAAGTGATTACTGTAAACATGACACATGGCATTGCTGCGTGATATCTTGGCGCTGTGTAGCAGTGCTTCGGTTGTGCTTCAACCCAATATAGTCCCAAGTCAATATCTGCCTAGCAAATTGTCTAGTCTTAAAGGAGAATTATGGTCAATTTACATATGTAGCTCTGTTGTTTGTAAATTTGGAGTGCTGTCAGTAGCACACAGAGTTATCCTCTTGTTAGATTTTACACCCAATAGGCTTAAACAGGGCAAGTTTTAAACTTGTTTTTAGCCTCAAAACATGCTCGAAATGTCATTACAAGTGCCTACCCATGTGCAGTCATTGCGTCCAAGTGAACACAGCGAATTTGACTGCAGTCAATGTGACAGAAAAGAATAAAAGTTCTGTTAATTCAGCCAGTACACATACCTCTGTTTATTTCCTATTTTCCGGTGAAGTCCACGCTAGTCGAAAAATGCCTTTCTGACACATCTACAGCAGTCAGATTAGCTGTGTTCACTCGTAAGGAATCACTGCACATGGGTAGGCACTTTTAATGACATTTTGAACATGTTTAGAGGCTAAAAACACATTTAAAACTTGCCTATTTTAAGCCTGTTGAGTGCTAACTCTAGCAGGAGGATAACACGGTGTAGGCAGCACCAATTGTTTTAATTTTTCTTGCTACTGACAGCACTCCAAGTTTACAAATAACAGAGCTACGTATTGAAATTGACTGGAATTCTTCTTTTAATCTGCATTGCTATTTGTACTTGTTGTGAATACACAGGCCACAAGAAGTGATTAGGTTGTTGTTGTTTTTTTGTTGGGTCACTTTTACTCACAACATGCTAACCGACAACATAGGATTCCATTCACTACACTAAGCTATCTTGTGGCAACGCTGCCGGTGTGGCACCGGACTAAAACAATGCATGCACTGAGACAAAAAATGTCTACAGCTAGGGGAGACCATGATAAACTTTATTTCAACAAATGGTGGCTTGTTCCTTTAAAACACGCTTATGTGCACTAAACTACACTGCATTAAAGCACAAAACCTCTCATTTTTCTTTAGATACTGAATCTTGGGTAATGAAATAAAAACATAATGGTATACATTCCAAAATGAAATACGGGCAGTGTGTGAGCACAGTTGGAAACACATGGTAAAACATGCCTCAGGGTAGACATGAAGGTTAGTGCTGTTAACGAGGCTGTATTGTGGAATAGATCAGTTGTCTAGACATGGGGAGCTGGCACGCCATGCTGTTTCACCAATTTTAACATTATGACATTGGATCATTTAAACATTTTAGATATGGTATGTTGATGGAGATGGCTCGGTCAGCAATGTATTATATTGGTATCAGTGTAAATGGCGACCGGCAAGTGACAAGAAATTTCAGGATAGAAATGGGAAAGATGTTTGAGATAATTACCTAAGGCTGTTATATAGTTTGTCTACCAGAGAGCACTGACAAGCTAATTTTTTAACTGTAAAATTTTCCGCTCAGTATATCTTTATGATTCTTCAGAAAAACTGCTTTATGGGGTTAAATAAAATATTATAAGCCAATATATGATTGTTGGATTTTTTTAACTCCGACATTTATATTGGTAACAGTTTAAAAAGTCTAGTATCGGTTAGGGTCTCTGTAATATATTGTAAAAAAACAAACATTTATCATTTAAAGTGGGTTTGGAAACCAATTGACCTTTCCTAAAACTGGAAATATTACCAATGTGCTTATCATAATAGACATAGTCATAACAAATAGGAAAGTACTTCCTCATTAGCTTAACTATTACCTGCTGTATTTAAAATGCTTCAACTTTTTTTTTTTTATCCGCAATATTTTATCTGTGTCTACTCTTGTGTTTTGATTCTGGCTACATGCTTTTTAGCTACATTTGTTGTTAACTGAAGAGGCACTGGTATCTAATGTGAAAATGCCCAGGAGACAACAGTAATATTCTGATAGTGGATGGTCACTGTCAAACTTAGTTAATAGCCACTCTTCTGACAATATCTGATGGCGGTTGGCAGGGCTTTTTCATTGAAGATAACCACTTTCACTGTGGGTTTAATGATCCTTTTCTCAAACCTCCTGTACTGAATGTGTTTTGAAGCTAAGTGTGCGGCCATCGTTTTCCCAAGACACTTCACAGACTATGTCAGTCTCAGAAAAAGGGTGATGTGGCAACTTTAGTGTTCGTCAGTTCAACAGGAACTAAAAGGCAGCCATTAGGAGGTGCCTACTGGGAGTAGTATTAAAGGGATTTGTAAAACACAGCCACAATGGGAATAAGTTTTGTCTACAAAGGTATACTCTGAGAACCTGGAGGCTAGAATAAAACCAGAGGCAGCTGAAAGAATTGTCTTAAAAGAAAATAGAAGGGAAGCAGTTATCCTCTCTTGATTGTAGAGGGCCTCTGTAGGAAGTTGCTCTCCCCAGCAGTGACTCTCTGCTGAAGCTCTGGCCAAGAGGCCTAAGTCATCTTGCCTGACCAGCACAGATGTTCCACTTTCCTCTTAATGAGGAGCCTCAGCAGGGAGTGCCAAACCTGATAGAAGAGCAACCTGAAAATGGGAGAGTTAGGGTATAGGTTGGAGTGAGGGTTACTGGCCGACAACCACAACAAATGAAACAAACATGCATAGCATCACTCACCACAGGTTATGGTACAAGCCAGAGTTACAACAGATTCCTGTACACAATCTAATACTGTAGGTCTGGGTGTCCTTGCTCAGTTTGCTGATCAGACAACTGTTTGCACTTTTAAACTGCAGCATCCTAGGTTTAAATCTGATCTTGAAATATTTGTCTGTCAAGGATGCATTGTGCTTAGGAGAAAAATAGCTATAGGCTTTTTCTTTAAATATTATCAAAACGTACAAGCTTCTTGGTAGGTAAAATATTCATCTTTTTTTTGTGTAATGGAATAAGATGTTGAAGTTACACATGTGGCTGTGGCTCAGTGGTAAAGTGGTTTCCTGCCAAAATCCTTGTCCCTGCAGTCCCATGTCGAAGTGTCCTTGAGCAAGACACTGAACCCCGAGTTTCCCCAATGCTGCGCATCGGAGTGTAAATGTGTGTGAGCGTTTATCTAATGAGCAGGTGGCACCTTGCACGGCATCCTCGGCCTCAGTGTGTGAATGGTGAATGGTTCCTATACAATGTTAAAGCGCTTTGAGTAGTCATTAAGACTAGAAAAGCATATATAAAAACAGTCCATTTACATACAGTAATTGGTGTTAAAACATGATACACACCATTAGTTCACTGTTTTTTTGTTTTTTTTAACCAGTGTTTATATCTGCCTCAAAATGTATTTACGGAACACAAACGATCCATGACACATTTGAACTATTTTAACTAAAACTAGTACTAGATATGAAAGTTCAATTCAAGAGAGCCATAATACTTTTTAATTACATTGTAACAACTCAGTCTTTAGCTTTTCAAATTTACAATTTGTAATTGATAATAATAATTTAAAGCACCAAGCTACATTTTAATTTTTTGCATCCCAAGGTAATGTATCTATTTATGGTTATGGAAGATTAATAACTGTAATATGACAAGGGTGAAACAAGGTAAACTTTGTTTTTGTGCTAACAACGTGTATATATGTATTCCTAAATCCATTGTATTCAAAGGTTTTTTTGAAATGGTAATGATGACCAAAAGTAGTATGTCTAACATTTTTACATTGACACAATGAAAAGAACACATGACTGTAGGACTTAATGTTTTAGATTTATAAAAGACTTAATGAGTGTCCATTAATAAATTTTCATTGGGTTTTGAGTGATAATTTGGCATATTTCAGTGTTAAAAGTGAGCTATTTGACAAGGGGACAATTGAAATGCCTCTAGAGTGGAGGGATATGATTCTTGCAGTATAGTGAATTAATTCAAAAGCATTGTGTGCATGCAAAATCCATTTGGTCTCCATGGCTCAGAATATCCCCAGAGGTGTTCCTGGCCAGATGGAGAACAAACCCCTTTATTTGCATGGCATGCTACACTAGCCTTCACCTTCCACAAGATTGAGTTTGTGTCCTACCAAACAGTTGGTTAATGAGCTACTGTGAAGCTGTGCCAACATGGGAGCTGACACATACCTAATATTATATTGAAAAATATGTGTTAAGAATATTTTTTGCCAAAGATATCTTGAAAAAGTCTGTCCTCGCTTTATTCCTTTTAAGTGATAGTTTTTTGTTTATGGAGTAGACAGTGTGACTTATATTAGATGCATTTCAATCTATAAACCACCTGCCTTGGCAGATGTATGTGAATATCACTGGCCTTTATTTCTTGTCTCAGTATAGTCATAGTTAGAGAGAGAGAGAGAGAGAGAGAGAGAGAGAGAGAGAGAGAGAGAGAGAGAGAGAGAGAGAGAGAGAGAGAGAGAGAGAGAGAACATAATGATTCTTAACTTTTGGGTCTACGTTTTTAAATAAATCCTGTGCCTCCAGTCTACTTCATTGCACTGTATAGTTTTGTTTTACAGGCTGATATTCAAGATGATTAACAAGATTAAGTTTAGCATTCTAAACATATACAATTTTTAATGTAAGGCACATTAACAGGCTATTTCATAAGCTTAATAATAATTTCAAGGTCCCATGGCATGAAAATTTCACTTTATGAGTGTTTTTTAACATTAATATGCATTCCCCCAGCCTGCCTATGGTCCCCCAGTGGCTAGAAATGGCGATAGGGGTAAACACAGGTAGGGGTATCCTGCTCTTTCTTCGAGAAAATGAAAGCTCAAATGGCCCCATCTGGAATCTTGCCCCTTATGAGCTCATAAGGGGCAATGTTACCTCCCCTTTCTCTGCTTTGCCCACCCAAATAATTTGGTCCTCCCATAAGGAAGAGGGAGAAGAGGGAGACTTTATGGCTTTCAAACTGGCAAAGTGCCAGTTGGTCAATGCCCCCCCTTAATCCTCAAAAGTTACAGACTCAGAAACGTCCTAAGGAAAGCTGATTGTGGGACGGGTTCTAGTGGTTGTAATTCTTCACCAAGGCTGAATTTTGGGAAAGAGACTTCCGATATGGTATTAGGGGACCACTAAGGTCTATATAAAAGCATCCACAGAGCACCATGTCATGGAACCTTTAAGGAGTAAAGTGCTGCGATTAAAAATCTCTTCAGAAGCGTAATGGCTGCAATAGCAGTTGCATGTAGAATATATACATTACACAAAGCTAGAAAACTAAAATAATAGTTGTATTTTGACTCATTACATAAGTGTAATGTAACTAAACCAATATACTGTGACAGTTAGCCTCTACAATAACCAATTCTCCCCATAGTATAATAACTGAGAACAAAAATAATTTAATGAAGTCGCTGTCACAGAATAATTGTCCATGACAGAGAGGCAGTCAATGACCAGACTGAATTTATGCAAAGGTCATGTAAACCACAGCTCTATTTGGAGAACTACAGTAGTATCTAGTCTAATAATCTGAAAGTAAAGTCACACAGAGAGGCAACAAAATGTTGAAATGAAGCAGGTGTTCAGCATCAGTATGGGGTGTGTGCCTCTTCAGAGAGCAAAGGTCTCAGCACGCGGGTGATATTCAATTGCTGAGGGCAAAAGGTGGTTCTTTTGTTCCATTTTAGCTTTGAGACCTCTGTTTCCAGCCCAGACAACTGCTGCATCAAAAAAAGGGGATAAAAAAAGCTATCAATGAGCACATAGTGTTTTAGCGATTTTCCCCTCATGAAAAATTCTCAGTCATTAGCACCTTCTAACATATTGGTGTTTAACCTCTGAATGTTTAACAGGAGATAGCATACCCAAAATGGCCACATTCTGACAGGATAAACTCATGTCCATGTAGCATAGACCAACGGCATGGATTTAGTTTCAGAAGTTAGGGGACACGATAAAGTCTGTCAGTCTACTCTATATGAATGTATAGTTTCAGTTCTGGAGATCTGATTTTGATTTGTAGTCACCAAATATTTCTTGCGTCAGCTTTTTATTTATGTTTAATTGTGTGTCCTTTTAGGAATGTCATAATATACACATTGTTTATTGAAAACCCATATTGTCACCTGCATATCAAAATAAACATAAATCCTTTTCTTTCTTTTTTTTTTTTATTTAACCGCATCACAGCCCCAATAAGCTTCACCAATTAAAAGGCACTCTGTGTGTAGCCTGAGAGGCAAAACCAGAGTAAAACAGTCACGAAAGCACTCACTACAGCCCAAGAAGCTTATTTCTGTAAGCGCAGGGCAACAGCCAAAGGCGACCTAGATGAGTGCATTTGGATTTGTATCAAGTCACAGTACTTTTTCATTTAGATTATGACAGCTTGGCAGTAGAGGACACTGTTAAGAGAGGATACAGGGGTTTAGTCAAATTATAACAAAAAATTAAAGGTAGAATCATGTCCCAGAAATTTCCCAATGGGAACTATGCCCTTAAGCATAGCCAATATGTATCATTTAAACTGATGATATATAAAGTTACAATCAATTTTTTGTTGAACTACAGTAACTAGCCAAAGGTGCATTAAGCTGTATGTTTCAACTGTTGGCAGAAAGAAGACTCAACAAACTCAAACAACCTAACAACCAAACAAATTGTTACTTACATATCCAGTAGCAGCAGAGCAACATGGTCATCTTCTTTGGGAGTCCTTGTTTTCTGTCACCTTCTGAAGGCAAGCCCACTGTTTTCTCACATTTTTGCCCTTGCTTGTTCTGCCAACTGCTAAAAGAAACAAAACAATTGAGACTTTCTGTGTCATATGACATATGATTACCTTCCAACTCAAACATATGGACCAGTAAACCACAGTACAAAACAGAAATATGCATGCATACGAGTTGTAGACAGGGTCTTGATTCTCAGTGTTATTGGCAGTATTCACAACCATGATATCGAAGAATGCCATTTGATTTTAAAGATTTTCTTCTTTAAATTTTGAAGATTGTTGCATCGTGGTGCATTGTTTGTAATTGAAGTGCTACAGATGATATAACAGAGGCACACAATTGAAGCCAACATGTATTTTCATCATTTTAGGTCATTTAATGGAGGTGGCTTTAGTGCAGACCTCTGAGACAACACACACCTGTGCCCAGGCTGTTCCACATGGCTCTTTTCACTTCTTCTCCTTTAAACATTCAGCAGATTCCTGGTTTTATGGTACAGTATCTGTGCAAAGTAGAAAAACAGTAGATGATAACAACATTAGCAGTATGTTGATCAATGTTTAAGCCAGAGAGGAGCTGTGGTTAAGTAATAGAACACCACTGTGGTTAGTGGCTGCATTTCTACATAATGTATAAAAATAGGGTCTGCACCAGCTGTACTGTCAACACATTTCAAATAATCTGTGTTCAATCATTTTGTGCCTTCATTAGCAGTACTAAGAAGGTGGTCCAGGTGTGTAGCAGTGGGGTAAATTGGCTGCAGTGGCTAGTGTTTACATGCAAAGAGGTTTCTATTTGTAACCCACTTACACAAGTACCTAGATTTGGTCAGTGTATGTGAAGGACTCACAAGCATGTTGTACCCCGTGATTACAAGAAACACAACCATGATGAATAATTTGATATCTGCTTTATCTGCCCATTTCTATTTGTTTTTAATTGCCTAAATTTATTTGTTTAGCATTTGTTTTACAGGATTGATGATGTGTCTGCTGTGCCAGATGTGACGCTTATTTGCAGACAAAAATATTCATTATTTGATGAATGTTTTGGAACCGACAACCCTATAACCGTTATATCTTATAAATGCAGTGTAGGGAACTATTTCCTCTATACACTTTTTATGTATTGTTTGATATGGTCTTTACACCCCAACAGCAATAAATAACATATGAGCTCTGACAAAGGAGCTAAAAAGATCTGTCATCTGTAACTGCTGGAATCCTTGCAAAACGACCAATCACTGTCTCGCGGTTCACTTGGAAAGAACCAATGAAATGCCTCCTTGCCCCGTTGCGCATACTCCTCTGTACGAACCTGAGCTTAATGCGTTTCGTCACCGCATTGCTAACAGTGCATGACAGTAATCATGTTTCTTTAAAACATTTGTTCTGATAATATTAGGTGTTTGTTTGCCGGTAAATGAGACATGAAGTAAAATTGCGTTAATTTCTTCACTCTGCCCTGAAGCAGCAACACAGCGGTCATCTTGCAAGTCTGTGTGTGGGTCAAAGCCCCGAGGACAGGGGGAGGGGTTAGACGGAGCCCGAGGAGATGCTACTTTCAAATTTTGTTATCTTTTCAACATTACCCACTCTGCCTTTAATCCAATACAATCTTACACAAAACATTGTTTTTGTTGCCATTCATGTTGCTGCATGCACGTCAATGATATAACAAGAATTCAAAAACACTAAAATTTGTCTCTGTGTCGCAGTGATGGATCAATGCGGCCACCTTCTTTCTCATTTTATTTTTAGGGTTCAAACCGCGAAGCCGTGCTGGCTCAAATTCCTGTGAGCTGGAATGAGCTAGAAGGATCAAATTTGGGGGAATAACTAGAAATGGTGTGCCTGTGCTTCTATAGAAATATGAACCCAATCGGCCACATGGTGGGGCTGTAATTAAGGCCCAAAAATGCGAACTTTGAAAGGCCACGCCCCCCACACCGTAAGTACAATTGACTTATTGATATTTCTCACACAGGTGCAGCATAATGTGCTCTACAAAAAAGGTTCTAGGATCGTTAAGGTCCACCTAGAAAACACATTTTTGAACTCTCCTTCTACACCGTAGCTCTGATTGCCACCAAATGTTCAGTGAGTCATCAGTGGATCAAGCTTATTACAAGTCTTATAAAGCATGTCAATATCTCAATTACTTTTCAAGTTATTGACTAATGACACAAATCAGCAACCATAAGGCCAATCATCAAAAAACTCACAGGGTATGTTCAAATAAGTGCAGATATACCCAGACAGTTTTATATACATACGCCACTAGGGGGCGCTACAAGCTCAAGATAGGTGAGTGGCATTACACGCATTTTACTATAAATCATATATTCATTGTCCAATCATCCCAAATCTCTCAGGATACGTTCTCTTAAGTACCTGAACCACGCCCTGAAAGTTTCATTAAAATTGAACAAGAGCGCTATAAATGCAAACAAACTGCAGGTGATCAAAGGTCAGAACAGGCTATAAATGACTAAATGTTTGTCCAATCAACACAAAACTTACCGGAAAAGTCTACATAATGACCTTACACATACACTGCAAGTCTCATTGAAATTGACCACTAGGGGCGCTTTAAATGCACAATAACTGGACGTGGAATGACGCAAATCATGGTTTGAGCTTGGAGTTTGCGGCTTTATTATTGATTGTTTTTGTGTTGGTTATCTAATCTTCTCAAATTACCGTGAGCTGGACTGAGCTACATATCACGCTGCATTGAAAATAAATGTTATTGACAAATCAGTTCTAGGCATTTTAAACAATTGTTGTTGAATTCTTACAAAGCTTGCAGGATATGTTTTATAACAATGTTGTGTGAAATTACTTTGAAGTCACTATTGAGAAAAAAGGTTTGAACCCGCAAATCGCCGCTTGCGGCTATATTTATTTTTGCTGCCACAGCAGAACGCACATTTGTCATGTCACCAAAATTCATGGTAAGCACACACAGTGTTATGATGTTATTCTTAAGAGCCTCATTAATCCCTCTTGTATCAGAAAGAAAGTTTTGCTCAGTCAAAGAGAGCAACATACTGTTTTTTTTCTGTCACTTGGGGACCACCAAACAAGAACAGTACAGATATATGAAATCTGTTTAGGGTACTGTGTTCATTTTTTGTTATAATTAATAACTCGTAACTCGTGTTTATTTAAGTTCAATTTGGTATGTGTGCAGTACAAGATAAAAGTTCATGGCAAGTTTAAAATAGAGTTCAAGACCTCAGGGACATGGTAGTGCTCACTGAATTTAATGGTGATCTGCCCCGTTAGATTTCCATAGTGATGCATTGCATGGAAGAATTAGCACAATTTCAGCTGTTATTACGTACAACCATAACCCATGATATTTGTAGAGTTTGTTGCATAAACGCATCATATGTAAACCATCATGAACCTAAACGTTTTACGATTTGATTCTTTTTTTTTCATCTCATATTTCATCTACACCTGTTCCCATCACCCTCGAGAAAAACCTTGCATGGTCTGAACTATGCGCGAGGTGCGCTTACAATCTTTATGTTTACCAGATTATGTATGGGACGTGGTTTACAGAATGCATGTTTTCTTATTTTTTAAACTCATTATTTATACATGTGGCCCTTTAAAAATGAACACTGATGAGGGTGTTTTGATTGAAGGTGAAAGCTTTAAATGCAAACAAAAGGCTATTGTCTGTGGGATGTGTATTTGTGCATTGTGTTGTGTAACAACAAAAAAAACATTAACACAGAAAACTTGGAGTGATGATGTATTTTGGTTTCAGCATTAAAATCATACACAGATTAAGCGATCAGTGATATTTCAGTATTGTCAGACAGCTTATTGACATCACAGAAAAAGACCATAATCTATATTGCACAAGAAAAGTGTAATATCATTTTGAATGAACCCCCTCTGAGGAATTGTTAGACCAGACTGACAGCAACTTTGAAAAGAAGGCTGTAGTCACAAGCAGTCCAGACCAAATTCACACTCTTAAAATGGAGACATCACTCATTTTTCAATTGAAACGTCCATCAAAGTTAGTTCGCTATCCACCGGGGATTACCCACAATTTCTTCTCCTCGGAGACATTTGTTGGCAGGAGCAGTGCTCATATACTGTAGCTCCAGCCAGATGATGGAATGACTACGTATGCGCACGCCTTGGGTATCCCTCTCTGTACTCTGTCAAAGAGGAGCCTCCAGTCACTGCTCAGTGGCAGAAGATGCATTACATTGCGGTGACATTCGAAATAGTCCCTGAGGTGTTCCACCATTGCTTTGACTGACAGACCAGCTTGGGAAACCTGTGCTGTCCCATAATTCAGCAGATGCTCTGTGCTCTCTGTGGTCTCATGGATTCCCTCTCATTCTTACGTCCCAAGATGCACAGAGCTGCGTCAGTGTCACTGTCGTACTTTTTCTTCATTAGCGTCACTTTAGGTGTATTGGAAATTGTTCTTTCTGCCTATTAAACATAATCATACACAATATTGTGTATTCAGCTGATAACAAATGAACAGTGAGAGTTGCTTAGAGAGCTACATCCTGTTGGTATGCCATTTTCTAATTAACATTTTATGATTTGTACTGGCTGAATAGCAAACCACAAATAATAGAATAATAGCTAACATTTGCTGCATCAATCTGCACTCAGAAATGTATGTTCTATACACATATTATTATTGTATAATTGTGTGCCATCTGTTTGTTTTTTTCTGTTTGTAATGACAAACAAAATGGCTAATCTAGTACATGGTAATCATGTAGTAATCAGTAGATCCAATCTTATATACATTGAAAATGTTGCATAATGTACTATAATGTAAACCATATCTTAATATTTAACTGCCTCTTTAGGTTTCAAATTTTTTACATTTGCAAGATTAAACATGCACTTTGTCTCAAATAATTATAAACCTTATCATTGTTAATACTTGTTGTTAAGTACTTCTCTCAGATGAGAATTCCTACTTGCACAAACCAAAACCCATCAGCTCAGAGTTTTAAATGAGAATATTGGAATTGTAGAGGAAAAGGTATCTCTGTATAATTGCTCATACCAAGACAAATGCAGTCTCAGAATGCTGAAAGTCAATGTTACGGAAGCAAATGATGGCGAAAAAGAATTGATAAGTCAGGCATGATTGCTTATCCTTGGTGTCTTGGATTTTTAGGTCTGAATTTCATATCTTTGACTTGACTTTGAACTTGACTTTTTTTTTTTTTCAAATTGAAATTAAATTTAAGCAGTGTAAATATAGTTTTGATGTTGCATACTTGGAGTTTCCAATCTGAGTTCATGAACCCAATAGATGTACATATACTGGAATAAAAAAAAGTTGATTGCATAACTTAAAATTTACAAGTTGGAGTTTAGAAGAGGGAATTTAGACCTCATTAATAAAAAATTAAAAAAATCACAATCAGGTTTTCAGTTGCTTATACAGTTTGTGTCTTCATTTGTTATTCTTTTTAGTTTTACTTCATAACCCTACCTCATTCAGTTTGACTTGTTCAGCAGAAACTCATCATATGGACCAGACCAAGCACCAAAGGAATACCTCCGACTGGCAGAACATTACAAGCTCCCAGGCTGCCTTCAAAAGTACAACAAAACACCAATGCTGATCTGCTTAGCCATCCTGCCCCTCAACCCTCTAATGAACGAGGGCAAAATAGCTCTTGGGTTTAGCCTCACCCTCTTACCCTAACTTAACAAGATATTTCCCCCCCTCGCCCCCCACTTGCTCGATTCCTCTCACACACAGATATATATGCACGGTGGTGCACACAACAACACACCTCCCAAACCTCAAACCACTAACCCTCAGACCAATCTGTCTGTGGCACTAAAGTATTATTAGACTTACACACTCTCAAAGGGGAAACAGTGAGTGCTGAGAGCTGGAAGATGAGATATGCTACAGGGGCTACTAGTTCCATTAAAATGGCATTCACTGGGGTCTTTGTTCTCATCGGCCCTGACGTTTTTCAGGATGTAGTGGGGTTTCCTGATCCATGACCATCTCATCTATCTTGCAGGATTTGAAGGAAGTTGGTGTGAAATTGACACCAATGAGTGTAGCTCAAATCCATGCCAAAACCAGGGCAACTGTGTGGACCGGGTCAACAGTTACAGGTAAAAAGTGTTATCCATAACCAGCTTTTTATTTCTTAGTGGCCAGAAAATGTCAGACTTTCTAGTGACTTTAAATCCAGAGTATCAGAAACCTTCATTCCTTCCATACGTATTTCAGCCCATTAAACTTTTTGATAAATAATTTTGATACACTGAGTTAATAGATTTGCTCTGAGCTCATGCCTTTTTGAAGAAATATGTTAATGGATTTAGTTTTGTACCATTTAAGGATGAAAATAGGTCAAATTGTTAACATAAACTATCTGTCTTAATTGCTCTTGTCATACAGCCCTTGGTTTAACAGTCAAAATCCATGTGTATGTCACTATGTACTGTGCAGTATGTGCAATCAGATTAATTATGATGTGTACCATATCATCATTACATTTCTATAGATATTCCCCCCTGTGCCTGTGCCAGGACACAGATAGATCTTTTTTCCATCTGAGACAAAATATCAATATTAATGAATTTTTCCAATCCAGCTGTGATTGCAAGATAGGATTTTCCGGACTTAACTGTGAGGAAGACATCAATGAGTGCAGCTCTAGCCCCTGCCACAACTCTGCCATTTGTCAAGACCTTGTGAACAAGTGAGTAGGAATATAGCTCCTCTTTTGCTCAGACTTTTTTCTACTTAGCCTTCATTCATTGTGCATTTTTTTAAAAATTGTGCATATCGGTTAAGGCCAGGCATCATTCATTTCATGCATTTGTTTTAAAAGGAGAACAAACAAAAGCGAAGAAACCACACAAGGTTGTGATGCCCCTCTTCAAAGTGTTCCGGTTTATATAACAAGCCTGTCTTCATCCTTGACACACATAAGCTGCTATTCTAAAGACAGAGAGCGAATTCAGCAGGAACACATCACATGTATCTAGATTGGGATTTACTCCACTGGTGCTTCTCTCTGCTGTGCTTAATGGGAGCCCCGGGGCTTCCAGGCTTAGTCGGACAGATGGGTAGCGAAGTCCCAGGGCCAATTTTAGTCCTAAATGGTTTGTCTCCAGTTTGTCTCCCGTCATTCCGCTCCCATGTGACCTGGCCCTGCTCAGAGCACTCCCCTGATTGCATAGTCCAGGGAGTTCACATCAGGTGTGTTTTAACCTCGCTGCCCACCACAAACACTGCACACGCCACTTCCTCTGTCTCCCTGACCCAACAAGTCCATCTGTACTGAGGTGATGAATCAGACTGTGCGGTATACTCTCTGAGCTCTTGCTGTCTTTTTTTCTTTTCATTATATACTTTGAGTTTGACTCTGTAAAAGGTGCGTTATTTGGTCTCATCTCTGTATGGTCAGTTGAGACAAACACATATAAACTAATTGTGACTAGCAGACTGTTACAGACATGTAACTGTCTGGTGTAACGCAAGGCAATAAAGAAAATGTTAATTGTTTTGACAGATGTGTCTCAGATCAATTCAGCCTTTAGAGTTGACATAATTAGGCAGCTCAGTTCCGTTGTGGCATAATAAATACCATTTAGCATATGACAGAAATGTGATGATGTTATGTAATTGGTCTACTGAAGAAAGATTATGTCTAACTAATCAAAATATGTAGTTTAGATTTTAGCCCAGAGGTGTCTAATTACATGTCGTCTTATTATCTCACTTGCAAACAGGATAAGCATCTCCTCTGAGGTGTGGGGTCAGGTATTAGACCCACCTACAGCTACAGTGAGGGATTTGAATTGAGTAAAATGGGTCCTAATACGCACTTTTGTTTGACTTGGTGGGTTTGGAACACATGTCCTGTGTTTCGCCTTCTTCAAGAGTGTGTGCTGTTTTTGCTGAAATAAAAATAGTATTTTAAAGTTACAGTAAGAACTAAATTAAACACAAATGAACGTCCGCTATAATTACTGTCTGACACACTGGTCTTCACTGGATTTCACTTTCTTTCCTAATGATTGAGTGTTATCACATCTTCCTCAGGTTCCGCTGCATTTGCCCACCTGGTTATTTTGGAACGCTGTGTGACCTGGATGTAAATGAGTGTGAAGTTTCACCTTGCCTACACGAGGGCATCTGTATCAACACACCCGGGGGCTTCAAGTGTGTCTGTCGCCCTGGATACTCAGGTAGCTCTTTTGCCCTCAGGTGACATGAAGATCAATAGGAGAGTCTAAAAAGCTTCTCAAGGCTGCTGTGGCTGCACACTATTGAAGCAAGTCTGACACAGATATGGCTTAGTGTAAAAAAAGAAAAAAAGAAAAACTGCTACACTATACTTGCTTTTAATTATCTGCCTATGCAAGACACAGTGCCTGTCTTTCAGTAAAGCTAACAAGAGATACATTAATGTCACCTGTTTTATCTGATGAAAACATCTCAGTGTCTGTTAGTTGCCTTTATTTCATTTCATCGGCCTCTTTGGTCTCAGAGCGCTATTGTTGTTTTACTTCAATCCATTTGTCTTATTTTCCACTCAGACTGATATCAAGCTATTTTAGTGCGTGTGTATATGTGAGTGTGCACTAAAGCCGATTCCTGTCAGGTACTGGGAAGATTAATTTCATTTGTCTTCCACATTGTATCATCAATTTATTCTTCCACAGTTGAGGGAGGGGGGGGGAATCTCTGAGGTATTGCTACTCTGGAGAGCCAAACCTGACACACATTTCCCAATTCCCACAGAAGCAGCTTTTATTATTAGGCCTACGCACAGCATAGTACAAGTCATTACTTTTTCTGTTGCTCTAAGCTCATCTGAGGAAACAGGGTTCCCCAAGAGAGCAAGCGGCCAGAGGATACACTTTGGATTGGCTCAAACAAACTAGAACTTATACAAAATATTTGCACTAGTAACACATACAGATGCATTGCAACTTTTGACAAAAACACAAACTGGTTTGTGGTGCTACTGTAGCTGTGTGACTTCTTTTTATTCTACTCTGATAGTAAATTTGCCGTCTTAAGTTGATTCATCAAATCATGTTTGTGCAGCCTGATTGGAATTGATTGAAATGTTATTTTGCTTTGATGGTATCATTTGTCATCTCCTCTATTACTGGAATACTGTAACTCATTGTGTCACCTGATGGTATTATCATATTATTTGCTTCAGCCATCAGGGTAGTCAAAGGTTTTTTTGCATATTGAATGCCAACATTAATTTTGACTGGAACAGCTGAAGCTGCTTACTAATAAATCAGCCTTGTGCTATACATACTCACTTTCATTGATGTGACTAAGATATAATGACACTTCATTCCCGCCTGCATCTATTCATATTGAATTTTCTTAGTGGTTGGTCAGTGAGTCAGTGCATTATTTTAAATAGATGTTTTTTTCTGTTGTATTACTCAGACTATTAAGTTAAGCTGTGTTTTTTTAATATATTTGTTTGCCTTTCTAAAAGTGTCTATGACCCACTTTGAGGCTGAACATTAAGATAAAAAAAAGAATTAATGTTTTTTTAAATCTTTTTATCTTTTCTTAACTTTTTAGCAAACCAGGTGTGACTATATAAATCACTTGCTCAATAACAGTCTTTTGTTTTGCCTCTAGCCTAACCACGTGCTTAATTTCTATATATACAGTGCAATTTTGCTTTCCATGTGTCATCTTGACAAACACTATAAAGCATGCAGTTTCTTACACTGTAAGATAGTCTTGGCAGTTGCCAAGATCTCAGCTCTCTGAACATTATTTAGGATGTTTTGTCTAAAAGGCACTGCAATTCCAATAATGTATTATTTATCTGCACATACTGTAGGCCCTGTGCTCTGTACTGAGGTCAAAAGTCATTACAGAGACATGACGAATGGGTAATTGTTTTTATATAAATCACGGTTTAAGCACACTATTCGTCACCTTCTGTTTTCTCTTCTTCACCCATCATTAAGGAGCATGTTCCCTTGAGTGATGGTAGAGTGTAATCAGCACATTGAGGCAGCTTCCTCAGTCAGCACATTGTCAGATGATGATGTTCTGGCCCTGGCAATGCTGTTTTCTATTAAAGCTTCAGTAAATTCAGTCTTTTGCTGGGTGAAGTTGATTAATTATATGTGGTCATTATTTCTATCTTTGTGACTTAGCCTCTGCAGGGATCTGTTGCTTTAGAGATACACTGTACATTTAATGTAACTGGAATAATGGAATTTACTTATTGTATCAATTGAAGACTTAAACAGTTCTTGCTACCATGAGTTAGTATGTGACTTATACATATGTTTTTAGTACTTATTACGTATTCTAATTTTAAGTTATTTCAGACACTTATTGACCAGTCTGCAGCATTAAATATTCAATGTCTAATCCCATATCTCATTCATAATTCAGTCCTCTTAATGTTTTAGATTGGGTGTGAAATACCAGCCCAGAAACTAAAGTATTTAATGACTTCTGACCTAAATAAAAACATAAAAATACAAAATGTAAGCATCATTCTATGGGTAATCTGATAGAAGTGTCATAAAAATGTGCGTATTTAATGAACAAGAGATTTTTTACATATTGCTTCATTTCACTCATCATGCCTCTTTATTACATTATCCATAATGCATTTTCTGTTGCACCTTTCTGTTATTATTTTTGGGTTGAGGGACTGTTTTTAATCTCTGTAGTCATAAACTGTGAATTTTACAGTTGCAATAAAGCTTTCCTTTTAGTGAAATGAGACAAGTTATTAGTTTGGCACAAGAAAGGAGCTGTTTTACATTCTGTAATGAGAGAACACAATGATTGTTTTTGTGTACACTAAGGACGGTTTATTTATTCTCTTTCATGATAAAACATGGGAGGCAAGAAATATATTTTTGCCACAGTTGTCGCTATGTTTGTTTACATCTGTCTCAACCAAATGATTAACGATGGGTCAGTCATTATTTTGTATCCCTCAATTCCTCAGCAAATGAACAGCACCTGCTATAAATTGCATACTATAAACAGTCATCACTGTGTTCTGATTTGTTGGCAGAAGGGAGATTTACTTCACAGCATGAACTCTCCCCTCCCTTTCATTTCTCCTCTTATCTTACTGCTTTTTGTGAGGTCAGCGTGAATGATGAATATCATCAACTGTATAAGTAAAGCTGACTTAATGAATCCTCAGAGTTATCTTAAATGTGGCTGATGGACAGTAAAGATATACGTTGTTTTTAGGATAATTAATGTGTTCTCTTTGAGTCAGAACATATGAGTACATTGTGCCCTATGAGAAATGATACTGTCTAGGCACAGCTGAAAGAATATACAGTGTGTACAGTATGCAACACACTTTTGTATTAGTTTAGGACTGCATTTCACTGGGTTCTTGGGTACATACACCGCTATTTTAGTCGCTTGGGTCATATATACTTGCCACACTTTTTTCTGATTAATTTAGTTCATTTTGATTTTTGATTTAGTGTAATGTGTTTTAAAGGGCAAGGTAGCTTTGGTTGTTATTTGCCCAGATTTTGAGATATATACCTCTGGAACTTCAGTATCTATCTATCTATCTATCTATCTATCTATCTATCTATCTATCTATCTATCTATCTATCTATCTATCTATCTATCTATCTATCTATCTATCTATCTATCTATCTATCTATCTATCTATCTATCTATCTATCTATCTATCTATCTATCTATCTATCTATCTATCTATCTATCTATCTATCTATCTATCTATCTATCTATCTAAACATTATGTATTGTTTGAGTTTTGTAGTTCTTCTTTTTACTTTCATTATGACACAACTCTGCAACTATTCATTCTTAAACTCAGGCTGAGGCTGATGTCTTTATTGCTGTTTTTATTGTGTAAATTGTTGTGTGGTTTGTGTTATATATTCTCATGTGATGTCTTTCTGCTGCATACAAATTGCCCTTCTGGGACAAAGAATAAACTGAACTGAAGTGAACATCATAAAGAAAGTAAACCAGAAAGTATTTTAGGAATGCATCTGGGTAAATCGTGTGTGTGTGTGTGTGTGTATATATATATAAGATAAGATTATTTTTGGGGAGTTTTCCCTTTTATTATAGTAGTGACAGTTGATAGATATGAAAGGGAAGTTGTAACCATGAATTATTGTTTAGGTTAGTACTACAGCTAACAATTATTTGTATGATCCATTAATCTGTTCAATTCTTAAATGAATTGATTCTTAATCAAATCATGAAAAATGCGCATTTTGCCAGAGCCCAAGGCAAATTCAAGTCAATGTGCTTGTTTTATTGAACCAACAGAAAAATATATTCATTTTGAAGTCACACATTTCTTTTTAAAAAAGCCACAAATGCTTATATTCCAGTGAATGTATGAATTATATTTTTGCATAACAACTTACTTAAATTATTAATTAAATCACAATTGTTCAGAATTCTTTTTAATGTTTATCAAATAATTGATTCATCAAGTTCTGTTTTAGATATTGGTGAGCTTATGTTTTAATTTGTGGCAGCTGAGTGTGTTAGTATGGTGTTTTTTATCTGTCCATTTCATTAAAGATCTGTTGTTATGTTTATATACTGCATATAACAACATGTTTCAGTTGCTAATCATTAGTCCTATCATCCGCCACGTAAACTCTAATAACAGATTGAACAACTTTCTATTTCTATTATTTTTTAGAAAGGTTTAAAGTCTTTCTCCATGTCTTCTCCGAACTTCTCCCACACCCGCTGCTTTGCCTCTTTCACGGCAGAGGCTGCAGCCTTTCGGGCCCTTCGATACTTTGCAACTGCCTCTGGATCCCTCCTGGATAGCATATCCCCAAAAGACTCCTTCTTCAGTCAGACGGCTTCCCTAACCACCGGTGTCCACCTGGGTGTTCGTGGGTTACCGCCCCTTGAGGCACCTAAGACGCTAAGACCACAGCTCTCCATCACAGCTTTAGCAATGGAAACTTTGAACATTGTCCACTCAGGTTCATGCCCCCAGCCTCAACAGGGATGCACGCAAAGCTCCACTGGAGGTGTGAGTAGAAAGTCTGTTGAACAGGGGCCCCTTCCAGACGTTCCCAATTTACCCACACTATCCGTTCGGGCTTACCAGGTCTGTCCAAAGTCTTCCCCCACCCCTGACCCAACTCAGAACAATGGAGTCCCCTGCTGGAGCCCCATACAGGACTCCATTCAAGGTCTCCAAGAAAGCTGAGTACTCCGAACTCTCTTGTTGGTGCATATGCACAAACAACAGTCAGAGTCCCCCTCCCCCCATCACCCGCAGGCGTAGGGAGGCGATCCTCTTGTCCACCGGGCAAACTCCAACGCCGCAGCGTTGTGAGTATCCCCACGCCCGCCCCGCGCCTCACACTCTGGGCAACTCTGGAGTAGAACGGAGTCCACTCCTATCCAGAAGTATGGTTCCAGAACCGAGACTGTACGTAGAGGTAAGCCCTACCAGATCTAACTGGTAGCGCTCCACCTCCCGCACAAGCTCCGGCTCCTTCCCCCACAGAGAGGTGACATTCCATGTCCCCAGAGCCAGCCTCTGCCACCCGGGTCTGGTCCATCAAGGCCCCTGACCTTCACCGCCACCCATGTGGCAGCGCACCCGACCCCAGCGGTTGCTCCCACAGGTGGTGGGCCCATGGGAAGTCGCTGAGGTAGTTAAACAACTCCACAGTGGCAATGCCCCAGGGATAGATAAGATCCTTCCAGAAATGCTGAAAGCTCTGGGTGTGGAGGGGCTGTCTTGGTGAAACATGTTTATTCATAGAAAACCCATTTCATTAAAAACATTCAAGGGATGTTCAATAATATTGGAATAATATGTAAGCAAGAGGTAACTCGAGGTAATGCAATATTAGTTAACTACTCAGCAACGCTCAGCACCCTTGTGTTTACCATCCCAGACAGTCTGTGATCACTTTATTTCAAAGGTTACCAAAGAGACCAGAGAGTAAAAACATGTCATGCTGTTGAGGCTGCTTAATCTGGACAGTATGCTGTTTGATCTAAAGTGACTATACTGATGGCTTTGCATTTATCTACAAATTGTATATTAACATTTTCATAACTATAATATTGTAAAGAATGCTGTACAAATTTGTACTTTTCAGGCTAAAACGTGTCCAGTATGGTCCTTTAGGTTGATCTCTCTGTTGACGCAGAAATGTACAGACCTGCTGCTAGAATTTCCATTGGGCAGAAAGGAGCAGTTCTAATGGATGATATGTTCTTTAGTGCAAGTTTGTGCCAAAAAATGGCCTTGAGCAGCTTTAAATTCATCCAGATTGCTTAAAGATAATACAACCGTACGATTTCCTCTGCTTTAGAGTCAGAATTAGTCATGATAAAGATCGCAGTTACAATGCAATCTCAAAAATACATTATTTTCAGAAAAAAAAAGTAGGTAGTTTGACCTGGATGTGAATCACATCCTTTAGATCTATTGAAAAATGATGAAAGATGCTGACAAAGCAGTTAAAATAGTCAATGGGATACACAGTTTTTCATTTTCTCGTTACATGCTTGAAAACGGCATGTTTACCGCATTACTATTGAAGGTTTGAAATCCCATGAAAAGACAACCATCAATACCAACAACAATAACTTCATCCTGACAAGTCTTTGTAGCCTTAGCCTGATATACAGTAGATTATCTCTGGCAGACCTCCACTGCATCCAGAAACTATTAAAAACATGAAAGAGCCATACTGATGCATTTTGTGAGCATATTCCCTCGTTGCAGTAAACCTATCCAGTGCAGTTTATTACTCTGTTTGTCTAACAAAAAAAGATGTAAAAATGGGACCATGTCCCCAAGCATGTGCATAGATGTCTCCAGAGATCCAAAACGCAGTTGCAGACTTGTACATTATTATCAAAACTCAGGCTGTTTATTTAATGTAAAGACAAAGTACTAAACAGATATTTTTCTTATTACATTGTTGAATATGTAATTTCTTACTTAAGTATGCTTCATTTCCCAGGTCCATGGTGTGAAGTTAACATTGATGAGTGTGTTTCAAACCCGTGCCGAAATCGTGGGAAATGTATTGATGCGCATAATCGATACCACTGCATGTGTCCTGATGGCTTCATTGGGCTCCACTGTGAAACCAACATTGATGAATGCATGTCAGAGCCTTGTCTTCATGGGAGGTACCGATTTTTTTCACCCTCATTTAAAACAGACTGCAAATGCACTGCAGAAATTGCATTGAATTATTTTTAATTACACTCCTTGCATGCACAGTGAGTGGAGACATGTGTCACATGTTGTAAGGATCTAATGTGACGTGCTTACAGGTTGTCTCAGTGGTCTCCAAATTACAGTCATTAATTCCATTCAAGGGGAAATACTCATTTGTTCAAAAGATTATAGCTCTCTCTAAGGATTCTGCATGAACTATACAGCAAAAGACCTGCATATACAAATGGGTTTTGGTTGATTTCATACCGTAGAATAGTTTTGATAAATAAATTCTAACCCCAATCTGTTGTGGTCTTGTCAGCTGTGAAGATGGAGTATATTCATACTCTTGTCTTTGTGAATCTGGATGGACTGGAAGCAGATGTGAAACAAACATTGACGTGAGTTGAACTTCATTAATAAAGCTGCTGCATGTTCAAAGGGAATGTCTGGATGATTTGTGTGGCGGTGTCTTTGGTCATCAGGTCAGATTTTTTTTTTGAAAATGAGTGCGCACTCATTTTAAAACCAGAGGAGATCGATCTTTTCAGGCAATGGCTCCTAGGCTGTGGAATGCACTGCTACTCTCTTTACATTCTGATTCTTTTAAAAAGCAGTTGAAGACTTGGCTATTCAAACAGGCTTTTAGTTAGACAAGGGCTTTTATCTAGGGATTTATCTGTCTGTTTATTGTAAAGCACTTTGGGATTTTTATCTGTGAAAAGTGCTATATAAATCATCTTTACTCACTTTGGTGTCACTAACACTATGAACTTTTTCTACAAGATGCATCAATTCAACTACCAGGATCATGCAAGCATTGTACAAACACCTGATGAAAAGAAATTGCTTAGTCTGCCTAATTGATATAAACCACAGGTTATGCTGGACTCCAGAGATAAAATGTGTTGCTTAGAGGTCTCTTTCTGTGAGCATTTAGTTCATTGGATAATCTGATCATCTGCTTTAAACAATTAATTGTAAACACAACTTGTCATCTTTTTATTTTTAACCACAGATTTATGCCTTGTATGGTTGAATCTGTCAAAAATATGTACTATGTGCTTTTGTCTTCTCATTTCCAGGACTGTGCTTTCAGTCCCTGTTTGCATGGAGGATCATGTGTGGATCTCATTGATAAATATGCATGCTTCTGTCAGGATGGTTACACAGGGAAAACTTGTGAGAACGATATAGATGTCTGCAAAGATGTCACTTTTAATGTCTCACTGTGTTTCAATGGAGCCACCTGCCTTGACGGTGAGGGATCAAACTTCACATGCAGGTGAGTTGGTCTACTGTTAAAAGTATTATATTGCTTTGATGTAATGATACTGACAAATTGTTTCTGGATGGAGTCATGTAATAATATTTGTGCGTTGATGGTTACAATGCCCCGCTGAGTGCAGCCTGGACAGATTAAATATAACGTAACAAGGCACGACAAGCCTGTAACGTTGGATTACTCTGCATGCTATGGGTGGTACACATGGAGCTGTACTAAGAGGGACACTTGGCATTTAATGAGTTTCAAGGGTGGTCTTTTTTAGCCTTTCCAAAATTGCAAATACAACAGCAACAGCAAAAGTGTGTGTTTATCTGTTCTAGCATTAGCTGCAATCCTTAGCATGTTTGGATAACTAGCTTACCACCTCTTGTCTACTTCTGTCTGAGTCAAGGATCTATTGTTTTACAAAATATATAAAAAATTGTGAATGATAAATGTGCAACAGTCATCATTGTAAACTGCCACATGAACAGAGATGGCAAAAGTACTCACTTTCCGTACTTAAGTAGAAGTACAAATACTTGAGTTAAAAAATACTCTGGTAAAAGTGGAAGTACTGATTAAACTTCTTTACTCAAGTAAAAGTAACAAAGTACAGGCTTGGAAATTTACTTAAAGTATAAAAGTAAAAGTAGCCTTGCGAATGACAACAATTTTCTATGCAAAGCTACCCGGAGCACACAAATGTTACTAGAGAGACGCTGAGGAACTTCAGTGGACATGGAAAACACATATATGTCTTTATATGGCAATGGCTACATTTTAAATGGATGTCTGCCAATAGGCCTGAAACATAACATATATGATTATTATGACAGAAACTGGGACTCCAGGTTAATAAGATTCTGACCCATTAGCAAGATATGAATTCAGTTGTGATTCTGTGAGAATTCACAGATCCAGATTATATTTTTAATCTTCCCCTTAACATTTAAATGAATCTACATGTATGTGTGTGTGCTCAAATATGGCTTCTGGAAATAAAATAAAGGATTAAAATATGAATGACTAAACAGACATTAATGAAGAAGTTCCCAGCACATTGGCCAGGAGTCCTTCTTGATGCCTACTGTCTCAAACATCTCTCTCAGATAAGGCTGAGGATGATGTCTTCCTGCTTGTCTGCCAAATCTCCGTTTTCTTTATTTTCAATCATGTCTATGTGTAAGTAAGTAAGGTTTATTTGTATAGTACCTTTCACAGATAAAAATCACAAAGTGCTTCACCGTAAAATGTAATACAATACCAACAAAGTACAATACAATGCATATGACACTTAAAAACAAATGGAAAACATAAAAACAAAACCATAAAAAACCACACGTCTAACTAAATGTGCTAACGTTAGCGCCATCAAGCCGCAATGATTTGCTGTGAATTAATGCAGAATGCTGAATCTGTTGAGTTGCGTCAAATGCAACGTACAGTAGATATATTCCCATCTATTTAGAGTGAATATGGTATTGATGATGTAAACAATGATAACGATAACTACAGTGAAATGATGTGAAAATTGAGGACTAGATTAGGACTGGATTAAAAGATGATTCTGGTTTCCAACGTCCCCCCAGACAACTTCTCTCTAGCTAAGTTTTCATCCACTTGTCAACTGAGTTACAGTATCAGAAGTTGGTGAACAGGTGAAGAACACACCAAAACCACTAGCTAACTTACTTTAAATGTGAAGAACTATATACTAATAACGGGCTTAAGTGAACTGACAACATGAGTTATACGATTTACAGTTCTCAAAGACGCACACACACAATCTCAGCTGATTATCCTCCGGACAGATATTCTCTTTTTCTCCGTGTGGCGCGCGCACCCGCTCGCGGTGTGTGGCGCGTGTCCGCGCTATTTTCCGACATAACAACCTCTTGTACAAAACAAAAGTAACGAGCCAATTTTGTAAAATGTAAGGAGTAGAAAGTACCGATATTTGTGTTAAAATGTAAGGAGTAGAAGTAAAAAGTCGCCACAAAAATAAATAGTAAAGTAAAGTAAAAATATCAGAAAAATCTACTTGAGTACAGTAACGGAGTATTTGTACTTCGTTACTTCCCATCTCTGCACATGAACATGCACATGTGCCACAGAGCTTAGTTAAACGTCAGTACCTAAACATTGGGGAGTTTCACATGTAAACTGGTCACATTTATAAGACTTCTGAATTTGCCTCCTTTTATGTTAAAATTGGTGTTGGTGAACTGGGATTTGTCCTTGTCTCCAACCTAAAATACATATTGTGCTTGAATGCACCTTTCCTGTGAGTTTAACTGTGCATTCAGAGTACACTAGCAGTATTCCTAGTTGGTTGCAAGTGAAGCATCGTTTTTTTAATTGCTGACATTCTCTCCCCTGTGTGATGAAGTGTATCTGAATACAAGGTGTATGTAGTAAGTGTGTGCAGATTTGACACAGCAGCTCCCTGGATGCCTTACAGTTAATTACATTGTCTAACCTTGTGGTTCTATATACTCAGTGTCATGATCTAATATATCCTAGACCACTACAACTCCAAATAGATTGGTGCACTTTATGCTGTTATTGATGCACTAGACTGCCTACTGCCTCAGCACAGCATTTTTTATGATGTGAATTTGTGTATATATTACAAGGAGGCAATGTCGTGTATTTTGTGCATTCCCAGATAAATATGCGCATTAAGGAAAAACAATGTCCTTTAGTGTCCTGCTGATTTGCAACATGATTGTGCTTTGTGTGCACTTTCCAGAATAGAGGATTATTTTGCTGGATTTGGATATTAAATTAAATGTTTTGTGGTATCGTACAGACTGATGTGTTTGAGTGACAGTAGGTTCCAATCTTGTGTTTTTGGTGGAGAAGGCTATCCTCTTTGTTTACATTTACATCACAGACTGTGATCACATTAAAATATATGCTTCAGAGGCAAGCATATTTTGTACATCCACATATTTGTTTCACTTGAATAGAGAGGGTTTTGGTCAAACTAGCACAAAAACTAATGGCCTAAAATATAACATCAGTCATGCAATAGTTTCTTGGTCAGACCTCATCTGCAGTACATGAAATACAGTGTTGTTTTATCTGCATGTATTGTGTGAAGTGGTACACATTCAATTTCACACCTGTACAACAAATGGCCTCAAAACCACTGAATTCTCTCTCTGTTATGGTGGTCAGTCAAGAGGTTATGCATGCACCTTTTGCCAATTTCCTGAAATTGTAGTGTTAAGGCACTGACACACTAACCCAATAATCGTCCGTCAGACAGTCTGGCGATGTCGGTGACTCAAGTCTGTTTGGTGTGTTCCGTGCCATTGTCCATTAGAGGGGCCAGCAGCCTCCATTTTGGTCGACCTGATAAGCTCAGTGGGAAGGCGGCCACTGCCGGCAGTCGGACTCAAAGAGTGCTAACCCAAAAAATGACGAGCGGGATCAGCGTGACTTGATTCTTTCAAAATCTAACGAAAGTCTTTTAAACTGATATTTTCCATCTGAAATGAAGACAGCTTCAGCAACTGCATGGCCTATTACTCGCTTAAAACAATTTCAGAAACACGTTTTGGTGAACTATTTAGATCCTATTGTAAACAAGCTGCCATGACAGTCTGGCTTTGAATTTCCGGAGAAACCAGACCCACGTCACGCGTTCATCCAATCATCTGCCTTCGGTGTGTTCTGAGGCACTTTTTTTTTTTTAAACTGCACATGTGCCGCAGGGCTTAGTTAAAGGTCAGTATTCAAACATTGTTGAGTTTCACATGTAAACTGGTCAAATTTTACTTCTGAATTTGCCCAAACATGATTTAATGCCACATAGTGCAGTGTTCTGCTTTTGTCACCTTTTCTGATGTCAAATATTCCCAAAGATGTTTAGCGGGTTTAAGGTCTGGTGACTGTGAATTAGAAATCCATGCAAGTCAACAGACCTTGGTCTTCCTTTGGCCTCAGGTAGCGTTGATGCATGATCAGGCTCATTGTCTATCTGGAAAATGACTGCTCTCCTACAAAACTTGGTAAAACGTGGTACCTCTCTTTACTCCAAGGTGTAGCTTATCCCCTGCAAATCACAAACCCCACAACAGAAAACCATTAGGCTACCACCCGTATATATTCCCACTTTGTTTGCCTGTGGAATTTATGCACTGCTGAATCAATCTATTATGTATTCTCGTCCTCTTAAATAAGGTCTCTAGTTTCAAGTTGAGTTTTTAGCAGTGAGTTGTTTTGTGTTGTTTGCCACAACCAGATTTTGTCAAAGAAATAAATTAGCATTAATGATATGCACACAAGGGCCATAGTAATTTAATCTAACTATGAACAAAAGCAGGGCCCTTAGTTTATGAGCAGTCATTTGGCCACATCAACAATGCTGAACAGTGTTTTCCCTGAACTTCATTCAGGTGGTATGAAAATACCTCGTGCCAGCACTGCTAAGTACATTGTTTCTTTGTACTCCTACGTTTTTGGATTTATTATGAATATTTAGCTGACAATTTGTAAGTTTGACTAACACATTGCTATTCCTTTTTTAAGGAGAGCATCTGGATGTACAGACATAAGTTGTTCAAATATAGTACAGTGCAATGAAGGTTAGGACGATATGTTATAAAAATACAACAATCATCAGACTTCATATTGACACAGTTTGAGGAATGACTGTTGAATTCAACAGAAAGTATTTTACTACACTGTAGGTGTAAGACAGATTTACTAGATAACAGATACTTTGTTAAGTCTCCACAGATTCTTTATAAGGATATTATACAGGACTTGAAATTATACATTATTTAAAAGTAGTGTCTTTTAAAAAAAAATAATAAATTAAAACATTGGTTTGAATTGTACTCACTATTTCAGTTTAATGTCTTCTTTACTGAATTCACTGCTGTGTCTCTCAAGATTCCAGATGTCTATTTTAAATAATAAAATCTAAAATTCAATGCAACAACTGACGGGCAAAAGTTGTTCTGATAAATGACAGTTAGCAGTTCTTACAGATGCAGTGTGTCAGACCGACCAAAAGGTAATGACAACACTGCGAAACAGTCTCACAGATTTAAAATATGATATGTTTTCTCAGCTGTCCACCAGGTTTCATGGGGGATTTCTGTGAAGTGGATGTTAACGAATGCTGCTCAGCTCCCTGCCACAACGGTGCCATTTGCCAAGATCTTATAAATAGCTACGTCTGCCACTGCAGATCAGGTGAGTCATGCAGACGCCCTGTGAGTTTCTCAATTTACTTTGTTTTTTTAATTATTTTTATTTGTTTTCATTTCAAGCTGACAGTATACAGTGACGATATCAATGCACAGAATGTGTTACATATGACAACATTAGAGGAGTTATAAGACCCTAAAAAGCATAACTCATTGAGACTCATTGTTTAAGGTCAGATTTCAAATTTCTTGAATTCTCTCAGTTTACTTTGAAACGAGGCAACTAAAGTATTTTTTTCCTTTATTAAGATGTTTCACAGGAAACCTTTGTGGCTCATGAATAAGATTACTAAGACAATGTCATGGCAAGACATTTGTGAATAGGAACACTTCACTGTGCCCCATATGTGTGAAGGTACAGTACACCATATGTAAATCATGTTAATACTTACAGAATGCCCATTTTGGATTGAAAAGGGTAACAAAGTGTCATTTAAGGTAAACAGTGGAAGAACAGAAGAATTATTCAGATCCTTTATCTAAGTAAAAGTACTAATACCACAATGAAAAAATACTCTGTTACAAGTAAAAGTCCTGCTTTGAAAGTGTTACTTACAGTGGTGTGAAAAAGTGTTTGCCCCCTTCCTCATTTCCTGTTCCTTTGCATGTTTGTCACACTTAAGTGTTTCGGAACATCAAACCAATTTAAACAATAGTCAAGGACAACACAAGTAAACACAAAATGCAATTTGTAAATGAAGGTGTTTATTATTAAAGGTGAAAAAAAATCCAAACCATCATGGCCCTGTGTGAAAAAGTGATTGCCCCCTAAACCTAATAACTGGTTGGGCCACCCTTAGCAGCAACAACTGCAACCAAGCGTTTGCGATAATGTGCAATGAGGCTTTTAAAGCGTCCTGGAGGAATTTTGGCCCGCTCATCTTTGCAGAATTGTCCTAATTCAGTTACATTAGAGGGTTTTCGAGCATGAACGGCCTTTTTAAGGTCATACCACAACATCTCAATAGGATTCAGGTCAGGACTTTGGCTAGGCCACTCCAAAGTCTTCATTTTGTTTTTCTTCAGCCATTCGGTGGTGGACTTGCTGGTGTGTTTAGGATCATTGTCCTGCTGCAGAACCCAAGTTTGTTTCAGCTTGAGTACACGAACAGATGGTCGGACATTCTCCTTCAGGATCTCTTGGTAGACAGCAGAATTCATAGTTCCTTTTATCACGGCAAGTCTTCCAGGTCCTGAAGTAGCAAAACAGCCCCAGACCATCACACTACCATCACCATATTTTACTGTTGGTATAATGTTCTTTTTATGAAATGCAGTGTTCCTTCTACGCCAGATATACTTGGACACACACCTTCCAAAGAGTTCCACTTTTGTCTCATCGGTCCACAGAATGTTGTCCCAAAAGTCTTGGGGATCATCAAGATGTGTTGTGGAGAAATTGAGACGAGCTTTGATGTTCTTTTTGCTCAGCAGTGGTTTTCTCCTTGGAACTCTGCCATGCAGGCCATTTTTGCCCAGTCTTTTCCTGATGGTGGAGGCATGAACGCTGACCTTAACTGAGGCAAGTGAGGCCTGCAGTTCTTTGGACGTTGTTGTGGGGTCTTTTGTGACCTCTTGGATGAGTTGTCGCTGCGCTCTTGGGGTAATTTTGGGCGGCCGGCCACTCCTGGGAAGGTTCACCACTGTTCCATGTCTTTGCCATTTGTGGATAATGGCTCTCACTGTGGTTCGCTGGATTCCCAAAGCTTTGGAAATGGCTTTATAACCCTTTCCAGACTGATAGATCTCAATTACTTTCTTTGTCAATTGTTCCTGAATTTCTTTGGGTCTCGGCATGATGTGTAGCTTTTAAGGATCTTCTGGTGGACCTTACTGTGTCAAGCAGCTCCTATTTAAGTGATGCCTTGATTGTGAACAGGTGTGGCAATAATCAGGCCTGGGTGTGGCTAGAGAAATTGAACTCAGGTGTGGACAACCACAGTTATAGTATGTTTTAACAAGGGGGGCAATCACTTTTTCACACAGGGCCATGATGGTTTGGATTTTTTTTCACCTTTAATAATAAACACCTTAATTTACAAATTGCATTTTGTGTTTACTTGTGTTGTCCTTGACTATTGTTTAAATTGGTTTGATGTTCCGAAACACTTAAGTGTGACAAACATGCAAAGGAACAGGAAATGAGGAAGGGGGCAAACACTTTTTCACACCACTGTAAGTGTCATCAGGAAAATGTACTAAGTAATATAATTAAAAGTACTCGATGCAGAAAAATCTTCACATTTTAGAAACTGGAAATGAAAAAAAGCGTTGAAAGCATCAAAACATTGTCAAAGCATCAAACAAAGCATTAAAGTGTCTAAAAAAAACTTCAAAAGCGTCAAATCGAGCGTTAAAACACTTTATTTCAGCTGTATTTGTTGGCCAAGTATCATTAGTACTAGGGTAGTTTCATTTTTATGTTTAATAAAACAATGTATTTTATAAACTAACTTGTAAAGTAACTAGTAACTAAAGCTGTCATATTAAAGTAGTGGAGTGAAAAGTACAATATTTCCCTATGAAATGTAGTGGAATAGAAGTAGAAAGAGGCATAAAAAGAAAAAAATTAAGTACAAGTACTTTAAATTTTTACTTAAGTACAGTCCTTGAGTAATTATACATAGTTACATTCCATCACTGAAGGTAACCATATTGCCTGCATAGCTTCTGTGCCTCATTCAGAATTCATCTGCTTTCCTCCAGGGAGAAATTTGTAGTCATACAGTACTAAAAAAAGACTGATAAAAACAATAGTAGCCCTCTGCTCATTAAAATGCATGTAGCATCTTACTCTTTAGTGAAAGCCTTTTCTTGTCTTTTGTATGTGTGTGAACCAAAAAAGAACAAATCAATGTAGGAGAGTCTGATTGATATTCACTTCAGAGGGTGGAAGTGGGAGATCCTGGGCTCACCACGGCACTCTGTGGGCTTTTGTTCCTGGCAGGTTGGACAGGCCTTCACTGTGAGGATGACATTAATGAGTGCCTTCCACGGCCCTGCAACCAGGGAATATGCATTCAGAATGATCCAGGCTATGGCTACACCTGTTTCTGTCGTCCT
Organism: Percina caprodes; assembly: GCA_013375575.1. Lineage (NCBI taxonomy): Eukaryota > Metazoa > Chordata > Actinopteri > Perciformes > Percidae > Percina > Percina caprodes. The sequence goes on from JABXJD010000024.1 coordinate 54,156, forward strand.
GGATTTGTGGTGAGGCTTCCCACCTTATTCCCCATCTCCCATATGTTCACTTTTTTTACCCTTTACCCTCTTGCACCCAACTATTGAGTCCTCTTTTGGCACTAATCTACTGAACTTTTAAAATGTGTCATACCATTTCTCTTTGTTGTTTATAGTCTGAACATAATTTATGTATTCCGTTTTTAAAGCAGGTAAATTAAATGCCTTTCTCTCAGATAGCAAGACTAGACTTTTCTTTTACTGGAACTACTACTACTTTTATATACACAATGTACACAACAATCTTAATGTTGCACATAAAAATTCAAATCTAAATTTTAGCTGTCAGTAATCAGATACTATCTTCCATCAAATGAGTTTTACTGTAGTTTTTAAGCCTTGTTTTTGTTACATAATCTTATGTTCCCTACTTAATGCTAACTTAATTATTCAAGCTGTAAAGTTTATATCCCATTTAGCATTGCAGAGGACACATCTGAAGGCTGTTTATTTTACATACACAGGGGAGGAACTGTGAGCGCAACTATGATGATTGCCTGTTGAATCCATGTCCAGAAGCATTTTCTTGTGTAGATGGCATCAACAAGGTCAGCTGCCTGCCTCCTGTTACGGATGCTGTTCCCTTGGCGACTGTAGTCAAGAACATCTCTCGCGGCTCCACAAGCAGGGTGCCAACGCCAACACTCAACAAGACATCCACAGCTGAGCAATCCACAGGTACACAGCACATTGTGCATGCATGTAAGCGCATGCAGTCGGGTATATCCATTTAATGCTAAAGTTACTTTCAGATTGGGATTTTACATTTTTTTAAAAACATAACTAACTACTTGTATCCAAAGTAGATAACGTACCAGTAGCTCCACCTTATCCAACGTCAACAATAAAATGTTGCTTACACATTTTTTACAGCATACTAATAACACTACTGTTTATTTGATTATATTAAATATCTGTAAGATGATTTTATTTATAATGGAGTATTTTTAGACTGTTTACTTAAAGGAATACCTTCCCGATTTTAAACTAGCTCTGTGTCATCTTAGTGTGAACATTGTGTGCGGAGGTACGACTGCTGGTTGTTTTGCAGTTTGATGTCGTTTTGCGTCATATGGCACTAAGGTGACACAGAGCTTTAAACCAGGAAAAGATCTCTTTAAGTAAATGATCTAAATACTTTTCCACCACTGGGCATGGACAGTATGCAGCAGTATCGTTATGCTCTCTTTTAAGCCGACTTAAATGCAGTTTAGCTCAGTTCCTAATTGTGAAAGACGTGTAGAACTTGAAAGGCTGCATACATTTAAGAAGTTTCAATTTCACATGAATTCAAATTAGTTTCTCATTTTTGAACTGTGTTTAGGATGTTTCTACATACTTTTGATAAGTTTCCTGTATGAGGACAAACTTTAGATCAATATGATTATGAATGATATGGCAACATAAATGTTTCTCAATCAAGTCATTCAGTGAAGCTCCCATTACTACAGTATGCTATTGCTTCTATTCACATTATGTGTGCAGGAAAGTGACACAATATTTTTTAAACTGATAAGCCATTACAGCAATCAGTTTGTACTGAAGGTGGTCCAGGGATGAAAATATATACGCTACTGGTCAAAAGTTTGGGGTCACTTACAAATTTCTATACCACTCCGCTATAGACAGAATACCAGCTGATCTGAGTGGGTGGCTGATCTTTAATGCTATATCTACATTGCCCATTATCAGCAACCATTCATCCAATGTTCCAAAGGCACATTCTGTTTACTGATATCATTTTAAAAAGGTAACTGAGAGAACATTGGAGAACCCTCTTGCAATTATGTAAGAACATAATGTTATCTGAAAACTACTGCCCTGGTTAAAAAAACAATGCAACTGATCTCAGCTGGTATTCTGTCTATACTGGAGTACAATGGAAATTTCAAAGTGACCCCAAACTTTTGACCAGTAGAGAGAGAGAGAGAGAGAGAGAGAGAGAGAGAGAGAGAGAGAGAGAGAGAGAGAGAGAGAGAGAGAGAGTGTGTGTGTTTGTGTATATATATATATATATATTTTTTTTTTTTTTTTTTACACAAATTACAAAGCTATCCTTACCTTTTCCTTCCCACTATATACTGTATTTGCGGCTAAAGGTTTGCCATTTTCGAATGAGAGAAGACTCCCACTGTGCTGGCACTCCAAATGGGATTTTAGAGCCTTTGGAACGGAGCGATGATGTATTAGGTTTGATTGAGAGATTGCTGTAGTTATGTGCAGCTGTGGTGAAAGAAAATCCTGTTAAAATATAATGTTGTATTGGCCACTAAAGTGCATTTTCTATTTCTATACGAGAACAAGAATTTGAAAGCGCGATAAGACCAATCAGTATTTGGCTTTATATCCTTTAACTCTAAAATAAAGACACAGGACACAATATGTTCTACGTTATTGGTATTGGATTCAGTCATCTATGTGAGAGGAGGAATTCGGAGCACTGGGCAGATTGGTACTCCTTGACAGATGAGGTCTGTCTACCTTTGAAACTGTTCACAGAGCTGTAAAACAGACCAATTGAACACAGACGAGCTTGAAACAATTCATTGAGACACTCTGAAAATTACTGTGGGCCAAACATAATGGAGTCCGTCCCGCAGCAGCTGATCCAGCTCTCATCCAGTGCACATTGCATTGGTTTGGAGCGGGTTAAATATAGACACAAGAAAGAAAAACATACCCAAGCATCTACACACCAAAACATCTCTTCACGCATTCACATATACGTGCATAGTAAATAAGTAAGAAGACCCAGAAACTCACGAGTTTATCTAACTAGGTCACAATCTAAACACATGCAGTGCCCCTGGTGCTGCTTGAAATAGACTCAGACAGTGCTCCTTTAAACCTAAGAGTGCTCCACAACCTTTGATAAATATCAAGTCAATGGGAATTTAAACATAGAGGGGCTAGTTAATATGTTATTCTGACTGGGTACTATTAAAAATGAAATTTTGAAATAAAAAATGAATTTGGTTCAGTTCACCAAAACTAGTAGCTACAAAAAAGAAACCTTATTCCACTGATTGAGATGATTGTCTTCAGGGTTTTTTTTTTCATCACTATACTTTCAATGCTGAGCTCCACAACATTTTAGCTTTACAATATGAAAGCTGATGTGAATCTAGAGAGGACACTGCTGGTGGAGGGAGGCTTACTGCAGCTAAGCCACGATTTGGTTGACTTTCCTTGGAGTGATCACCACAGCACAGGTGAAGCTGTTATCTGTTGCTGCCACGTGTAGCAGAAATGAAATTACTTAAGCTTCTCAAAATCAACTTGATGAGTAAGAGGTTAGCCAGAGGGTCCTTTAAAGCATGCACCTGTCTCGTGGCAGCCACCTTTGTGACCTTCAGATTTACATGGATGCATTTGTTTTGTGAAGCACTAATTTTTTGTTTATGATTGAGTTGACAGTGCCTGATTAGTTTTCCTATAACTATTCAGGGAATCAACTTTGCAAGTGAGTCATGATGGCGTCTGCATGATGTGCACAATTATGAATATTCATGAGAAAAAGGCTCCTCGAGATGGAAAAAGCAGTGTCTAAATTTGTTACTTCAGCTGCAGTTTATGGCCTCTGTGCTCCTGTACAGTAACTGTCAATGCAGTGTGTTGGAGTCATTCCATCAGTTATTTTTAAAACAAGACAAAAAGGATATGCTTAGAAAAAAGCCATATTATATTTAGGGCTTTATTCCTCTGTGTATGTCAGCAGTATAATAATATTCAACTAAATCTTCTTACATCAAATATCTTGAATAAAAGACATTTTCTGCCAGTTTTGTACAGTACAGAATGACCTTTTGGCTTCCCTCAGGGCTCTAAAATTGCAAGTGTCCCAAGAATGGTCCTCAGCAGTATTTTATCTCTGTCCTGTGACAAGTTCAATCAGTCAGTCTATTACCATACCCCATAAATCAGGGATGAAATAGGCCTTATGTCATGCCTTTTTTTTTAAATAAATGGGACATTGAGTCTGTATAAATTAAATCTCACCGCCCAAAGTCTATCTTCATAAGTCCACATTTCTCCAAATATATTTTTTCTAGTGGAATATCTTGTGCTTTCTGACGTCTGCATACGGTCTGTGCTGCAACATTGTGCTCCACCTTTCTAAGTTACATTAAATAAGACTAATATAAATTTTCTCACCTCTTTTATGCATTATGTATTAAGACTGGTTCTAATTAAATCTGATCCAAAAGATTTATATCAAGGAATATTCCCACTGTGATGACTTTTCCCCCATTGAAACTATAAAAGTTTTTGAACAGAGTGCAGTAGTGACAAACTCCTTGGTCAGCATTCTGTTAGCCATTTTTTCTTTCCTCTTAAAGCAGTAAAGAAAATACTGATAGTAAAAGTGAAAATAAATTAGGATACAATTACAATTGTACACAAATTTGTTCATTGAGATTACACCTAGTCTCACGTTGCCAGACCTATCTCCACAGGGCTGTGTTTGCGCTGGAGTATGATATTATTATTATAGATGTGGATAAGACATTCTGGTATGAGAATCTACGGTAGCGGTAAAATCAAGAGACCTTTAGAGGAGACTGAAGCTAACTTCTAATGAGGTGTGATACTGCCTCCTGGCAGCGGCCTCAGACTGCATCAAAGACTACATCAGACTAAACAAGGCTTTAAAATGAATGAATAGCTTTGTCTCTGAGGGGTAATTTTCCATCATCAGCATTGGCAAACCCTATTGTCAGGAGTGAAGCAGTAGACAGCACAGCGTTGTTGCTGTGTGCATTTATACTCATTAATTCACAGATCACAGTAGGGCTGCGTCCAATAATTCTCCTTTTTTTTGTCAGAGGATTTCCCACCGGGTATTGGTCATATTGCTCTTTGGAGAAAGTGTGGGTATTTAGGTTAGCTTGTTTGCCAAATGCCCTGAGGGGCCCACTGTCAGATCAAAGGGGGTTTGGCCTATTAGGACTTGACGCGTAACAAATATTGATAAAGGTCTCACTCGCGGCTGCCCATTAATCATGGCAACAACTTTAAAGGAGCTTTACTGATTTCTCTAGTGTAATGATTGTATTTTTCAGACAAGAACAGACAGAGCATGAGACAGGTGCATCGAGGAATGCTTTTAATTTTAACAGGCTCTCTGGTTTGACTTTTCTGCAACAAATTGCACCACTTCCTTCAAACGAGAAATATATTGAGCATGAGCACCCCTAATGCTTGCCTCCAATTGCAGTCTTTTAAGTTTGTCTGCGTCACTACCCCCAATAAGCTGGTGGGCAGTAGAACTTTTACTAAAATATCCCATAATTGTCCATTCTCATGGATGATAAAAGCCAAGTTATTCCACTATAAAATGAGGCATGTAATAAACTTGTATGAATACGCTCATTTCAGCCAAGACTCCTCTCTTGCCTAATATAGGGCCATTTGCATGCTTCACAGCTTTTTGGCAAATAAGACTTACAGTATGCCTGTATAGTGTGCAAAATAAAAAAACTGTGATGCTACCCGAGCCCTGAAAGCCTTTTTTTCTGATTTCAAAAATAATAATTATCTATTTTTTTCCTTCCCACACTAAATGCCTGCACTGTGCTGATGTATTCCATCCATGTTGCCAAGGTTATATAATGGAAACAGGTCACATTTAAATGTAAAACTATTTATTAACAACTATTTTATTTTTTGTTAAAGCTTTATTGTATTATTCTCCTTTTTTATTTGTTGTGTAAGGAAGACAGGCAGATTAAGCTTTTTATTGCATGGTGTAAGTTGTCTTTACTGTGCATATGACAATAAACCTCTTGAATATATTGCAGCAACATGCAGTAGTGTATTAAACCACAGAATAACTAAACCAAAAAGTCCATGTTCAAGCCCATTAGACCTTTTTCACTGTAGATATTTTGACTTATCATAGTAGGAAAAGCACAGCTGAAATTGATAACCTTAACAATGGCTCAATTCTATCAAGCGTCCCAGTAAGCTAGTTCAGTGAGTCAGCATGCACAATACCAGGGCCTCTTCTCAGTGGAATGCAGCCATCATTAATGGTTTTGAATATACCTGTGCTTTTCCAACTATAACATGTCAACATGTCTGCTGTGAAAAAGGTCTATTGGCAACAAGCATCTGTCTTGCTGAGGTGTCCTTAGCCAGACTTCATTCAAGAGTCTCCATTACTTCTGAGGTTGATGTTATGTATCTCACCCTGTGCACTGACCTCCCCTGTGGAGGCAGCAAGTGAAAAGTTGAATTCCCTCTTTCAGGGATCAATAGCAAATCTCAGCAGAATTGACAGTTAGATGCATAAACTGCATTGTGTCTTGCTTTTGTTTACACTTTTCCCCCCATTTCAGCTTTCTATATTTTTTTATTTCCCAGTTTCAAGCTACGTTCAGTACTTTGGGAATTCATACCTGGAGTTTGAGGGAATTGAACTCAGCACATTGAACAACATCACTGTGAGATTTCAGACTCAAGTGGCCCAGGGAACTATACTTTATGTGGACCAAGGACCCACTAACGGTGATTTCTTTTTTTTGAAACTCTTCATCCTGGATGGAATCTTGCAGGTAATAATCAAATTATATACTATAGTTCAGTTTTTTAGACGCAACATCAATTTTTCTTATATTTGCCCATGAAAGACTGCTATCACACTGTCAATTTATACAGCTCATAGAGAAGTAAAAACCTCTTTACACTCTTTCTGTTTCAGTATGTATTTTGCTGTAACAAAGAGGAAGATGTTACACGGATCAGTACTTTAATTCATGTTGATGATGGGAAGGTTCACATTGTTAATATCAGGTATGTTCTTTGTTAAATATAAATTAACCTTTTGAATCTAGGTGTGAAGATTCTGTGTTGTAGTCAATTAATATTCCATTTATAGAAAAAGCTATGCTGCTGGAATGTGATAACAAAGCATGTTCTATCAGAAGTAAATGAGATTGATTGATCACATTTTACAGCTTTTATTCACAGGTTGTATTAACAAACACATCAACACAGATGCAGTGTGTTATGTATCTGCTTCAGGCAAGAACATAATTTCTATAAAGAAAAAAAAGAGGCACATTCAAGATAAGCTACTTACAGAAGGTCTTAGTAATATACAAGTTATGTTCAAATAGTGTTAGCACTTCAGGTGGTATTAGCTTGATCCCTAGTTATCCACTCATTTCAAGTGTGGCAGACATTTTCTTCAGAGAAGGGCTGTAACTAATACCGGGGGAAGATACATAATTGGCAGGAATCACCAGCCTGAGAATTTAGATGTTATTACGAATGAGCAAATGGGCTTACATTTTAAAGAACTAAAGCAAACGTCAGAATGTGCCTATTAAAATGCATTAGTGATCACTGACCATGTTTTATTGGCTGTTCTAAAGTCTTCATTTGCAGTTTTTCATTACGAAAAGATTAACAAGCAAGAGCATAGCACAAAATCAATGTTTAAATGATTTAATGTGAGGCTGTGGCCCCTTTAGTTATATTGTTCCGAAGCACAATCTTGCTGCCAGCCCTCTCCATTATATTTTGACGTGAGGAAGATTGTGGTTCAGTTTCAAGACACAAAGTGTATTATGTATGAGCTGGAAGCTGAAACAAAGTGGCTAATGATTAACTCATATCAAATCAGTTTACCTTGCATTTGAGAGGAGTGTGTAGAGATTTTTTTCAGTGTTGCAGAGAACCCATTTCATCTTTTTTTTTTTGCAGTAGTTCTGTTCAGGCAGAGTTAATAATTTGTAAGAGAATCTTCCGTTTTGTTAGATTGATCCAAATGACTGAGTTTAAGAGACTGAGAAGGACATTTATTTTTATTTAGTTTTTAGTTTTTCTGAAGATGAAATTTACAATACAAGGCGCCGCTAATACAGTAAGCTACTGAAGGTGATTATGAACATACTGTGCCAAAGGTGAGCAAATGATCTCCTGTGGAAACAAAGCTGATTGGGAAGGTTGCCTCATGGTTCTTGGCAGAAAGATGCACTGCCCTAAATATGCAAGTGCAGCTAGAAAGGCCTATCAGGTTTAAGGGGCTGCAACGCCCCACCCCTGTTTTTTTTCTGCAATAAAAATAAAACAGCAGTATGAATCAATCATAATGTTCCATACCATCCCCTTGGAGACATTGTAAGAAAGAGAGCTGTCATAACTAGAGGGTTGGGAGTATGGAAAAATGGTTCCTGGTGTCACAAAGCAAATTCTTTGTAATTGTCTGATGGCCGAGTCCGTCCATCTTTGTCTGATTTGACCCAGAGCTACAACACCGCGGCTATCCTCAACGTCACCGCCTTACTCATTATAGACTTTTAATATATCTTCCCGTCAAAGACGCTTTTCAATATGTTAAATAGAAACCCAGTGGGGCTGACTTCTCAAGGACAGTGAGCACAGTGCCCTCTGGCTGCTGGCCAGGCCGCTCTGGCAGACTGCTTCTAAATTAACCGCTTCTCCACGCTGGCTCTAGAGGAAGGACTTATGCAGCTCGGAGTTAGTGCCCTGAGTGTTTAGCCGGCATATGCAACAGCCTGCAAAGTACAGGCTTAACAAATCAGACTAGATTGCTTCGTGGACCTCCTAACTTCCTCTCAGGGAACAAGGGGTATCAGGAGACACTGGAGAAGATACTGTGTATCCGTGGCCAGAGTACCCTCAAGCTGCAGATGGTTAGTTTAGAATCTGCACTTAGGTAATTATCTGCACTCCCCTGTTGTTTCAAAGTGGAGAATTGGTTTTTGCAATCTATGAATGTCTGTGTGAAGGGGTATAAGATTCCTAGAGAAAACAAAATAGAGGATTGTGATCAATGAATGTAACAACAGAGTAAACGAAAACAATTACACACAGTATTTTACATCTCGGCATTTAATATTACACTCTCAGACCAATAGGATTTTGAAATTTCCTCTTGAAATTCCAAGAGGAAGTTGACAAAACATTTCTTTTCTCATCAAGGCAAGAAAGGTTCCTTCCTTTTTAACTTTCAGAAATAAAGATGTTTTTGGGATAGTGTTGGATATGTGTTTGTGATTATGTGAAAATATTTACTGAAGACCCCTTGTACATCCCACCTTTTCACCATATTGCATGCTGAAAACATTTAAGTTACTACAACTAGTGTACCTGTGCTTGCTGTACATTTGACATGAAGTGTTCATACTCTTTTATAGACAACACCTGACCCCGTGTGAGGCAGAACTAACTCTTTCTGGTCATGAGCAGATCAAAAGTACAGCAAGTAATTACTGGTTGGGACACATCATGCAAAGGACAAACCACATCTTTACAGGTGGTCTGCCACAACAATATCTATCCAATCAGGTAAGACTGAAGGAGTCCTGAGTAGTTTACCAGCTGAAATCATAATGTCTTAGACATACAGTGGCTTACACTGTATGGTATGTATGGTTTACACACCCATGCTAAAGCTGACTAAAAAGAGGAATAAAAAAAAATCTTTTGGAAAGAGATCTTAATGCCTTAATTAAAAAAAAATAGGAAAAATCCAACCTTTTAAGGACACCAATTTTCTTTGTGAAGGAATAATGTATCATGAATAAATAAATGTTCTTCCTTAAAATAAAGAGGGCATACAGTAAGTATAAACACCCCTATGTTAAATTCCCATAGAGGCAGGCAGATTGTTATTTTTAAAGGCCAGTTATTTCATGGATCCAGGATACTTTGCATCCTGATAAAGTTGCCTCGGTTTTGGAATTAAAATAGCCCCACATCATTCCATAACATAATCTCTCAATGCAAATTAAACCAGCTATTAGGCTAACTGAAATAAAACCATGCCGATCTCTAAGTATGGTGAAGGGTATGTGATGATGTGGGGCTATTTTAATTCCAATGGCCAAGGGAACTTTATCATCTTGTATCCATGAAATAACTGGCCATTAAAAATAAAAATATGCCTGCCTCTATGGGAATTTAACATAGAGGTGTGTATATGTATGCCCCCTGTACTTTAAGGAAGAGCATTTATTTATTCACAATACATTATTCATTCATTAAGAAATTGATGTTCTTAAAGGTTGGATTTTTGCTATTTTCTTTTTAATAAAGGCATAAAGATCCATTTCCAATGTTTTTTTGTATTACTCTTTTTAGTCAACTTTAGCATGGGTGTGTAAATTTACTATATAAGTTAAGTTTACATTTATATAAGTTCATATATAAGTGTAAACTTATATATGAAATATATATCGTTAAAATTACATCTTAATGAAAAACTGTAAAAGATAAGATAGGACTGCTAAAACAATCAATTGTCTAAATAAAATATTGTTGTTTTTTCCATTAGAGAGCAAAACCTTTCCACAACTATACTGGCTGCATTGAAATAATTAAAATTAATAAACTCAGGAACTTTTACACATCTGATGCTATCGCCGGCAGCAACATAGACCAATGCAGGTAAAATAAAAATAAATAAAAACCTCTTGATATCATCTCATTTTCACCCAGCATTTGTTGTTTTTTTGTTTTTTTTATGAACAAAACATGTTGCATATTTTTCCTGGGTTTACACAAAAAAAATCTCTCCAACACATAAACACACTTATGTTTTAATATTTTGATACTTGGATAATAAAGTATAACATAAACACCAGTAGTAACATGTTTCTCTATCTGATGCAGTAGGGGAAATCTGACCACTTATTGTGATAAATAACAATTGAGTTTTCCTCTTTGCCTGGGATTAAAACGACTAAAACTTTTGCCCAATTTTACAGAGATACTTTGTATGCCATCGAAGCCTCCACAACAAGTTCTTCAAGTTTGACAACTCAATCAACCCTC